>JAMKCH010012620.1:0-26511 GCA_023653785.1 Ophioderma brevispina
TTCATGGTCTCAATTGCACCGATTTGCTGATAGGAATATAGGTTATCATTTTCAACCGCACTCAAAATCTTTGGGACTCATCTTTATTCCATGTCCATTATTTGTTGTTTTATGTATTTTCACCCGGTTATCCTTTTGCTTTTCCTTTGCTTTGTGTTTGCCACCGACTAAGGCGGTTGTGATGGAAGGGATGGTCCTTAGTTAGTTTAAAATTATAAAACGGTATTTTATAATTTCTTGCTTGAGACGGGAATTTTGTTATTTATTTTTCAGCTTATCTGATGCAGGGGGCCTACCTATAGTTCATACAGGTTTGTTTAATTTTAAATAGGGTCTATGTGATTAAATATTTACGTCTTTTCATCCCTTCGGAATAAAAATGAGCAAAGTCCATTAACGTTAAAGCCAATGGTAAGTTCCGTCAATCAGCTGATCGCAAGTCATTTATTTATCAAATCGATTTGTTTGAAGAAAAGTTGTACAAAAACAGTGAGGTAGACAAAAGCTAAACGTTGATCAGTCATGATCTCGGATTTTCCCAAAGATTATTCATTTTACTCTTTTCAATACAAACCCCATTTATAGGTGTACCACTTCAAAACATGTTAGCAGCCGGGTAAGTGGATACCCCGTGCGTCGCACACAATTATTGATTTTATAACAAATAACTACCACCCAAATTTGTTCTGAGTTTCATTAGTGCAGTGCTGCCGACTCTCTGTGTCGGTGATGCGCCGGACGGCGGTGATTCTTCATGGAGCTTTGTGAGGATTTGTGAGGAAATGCACGATTCCGACATGTTTTCGACGCGGATCGACGGTAATGGATTGAAGTCTTCATCACAGGAATCACAATCACAAGGTCAAAGCTTCACCCCTTTCAAAAACCTTATAGGTAAAGCTTCACCAAGAAAATAAAAGAACGCAGGACTTCACTATAGCAAGAAATATATTGACCTGAAGTTACGAAGTGAGTCGGCCGTCGCGATATTGGCGACCCGGGGAGGGTGGGTACACGCTTCAAATTGACGCCTGCATAAAGCAAGATTCAAGTTAGTCCCCGATATCCAGGGGGTTTTGGTCTTCAGGTTTGGTGTGGGTAGGGATATGCCTCCGGAAGTTAGCTACACAATTTTTTTGCCAAAAAAGGGAACATAGATTACAAGGATGCCAAATGTTAGGCCAAATTTAAGCAATTTATTTGCCCTTTTTTCCTTAATGTGGGACAATTTTTATTCAGATTGAGAAAATTTGACTATTTTTCCAAACAATTTTTAGAAAAATTGGGTTTCCGATTGAGAAAATATGAAAACGACCCATGTCATATACAAAATGGCATGAAAAAAAGGGGGTCATTTATATACCGGAAGGCTAAAAGTGAGACTGATGTCTGTGGCAGGTTCCCCCCGTTTGGTCATTTGTGTTGAGAATCCCCCCTGCATATACCCAACCCCGTGCATCACAGCTGCTGCTATTAATGACCATTTTTGGTAAACCAAATATGTTTACCCAGTTTGTAAAAAAGTGCAAGACAAAATTGTGATTTCTCTCATTGTATGATGCTGTATCCTTTTCAACCATAGTACCTAAATAGTCTATAGGGATAAAAAAGCAAGATTCAAGTTAGTCATCCCCCCATTAATTGCCCAAGGTTAAGTAACTGAATCGTGTTACACAGTAAAAGTAAAAATGTTCCACAGAAAATTGCGATTTTTTTTTTTCCCCCCATAAAAAAATGTGCCAGAACATGGAAACATTGTTACTGCTGTACCCGGGCTGCTGTCACTTCGTCCATAGATTGATAGATATTATATTCTTTTTCAACTAATACGTTCACAAATCTTTAGGTGTTCGAAACAACACGTTATCTCAATTTGCTTCTGTCTTTGATGAACCTGTTTTTCATGAACATTGATAATTATTTCCCTGGTCTTAGGTTATAGAGGGGTGCAATAATCGGGCCAAGAGCCCCTAAGTTAATGATCTAATTTTACAAACCCTAATTAAAAATCATACCCTAAACTTATGAGTTTTGTTCATGAACGGGGCACTGGCAGTATGGGATGATGGGGAATATACCGAGATCAGCAGCAGGTCACCGTCGGCACCCCCCCCCCACCACACAACACACCACAAATCCCACAAAAGGGGCAAAATGTCACCTATTTGTTGATTTTTGTCCATAAAATGGACCAAAGTGTAGAGGTGTCGTGTGACAAGAAAGTCGACTTTTTAGGATGAGAGTTCAAAAAGGGACAATATTGGGGGGGGGGGGGGGTGGTAAGTCTGCTTTTACCAAAAAGTCCACATTTTCAAAGTCCACGCACCCCCTAAACAAGGAGTTTCAAAAAGTACCATAAAACAAGTACAAGGTAATTTGATTGGTCTAAAAAGGCACTTACCAACAAGTATGGTAAGTGTAATATCCTACCCTTAATAAGTATTGACAATGTTTGACCCCTAAGCAAGTAGAATTTGTGTCTTTGTAGGCTATATGAAGGGCTCTTACACAAAATGAGGCCGAACTCAGAAATTTCCAAACCGTTACACTAATGTAGTCCCGGTGCAAGTGTGAAAAGTAACCTTTTTTCAAGTTTCAGTGGTTTGCTACCCTTTTTACGTATGTATCGTTGCACAATATGAAAAACCCTTTTACTTGTTCTTTGGTCGCACATGATATCCCTTCTCAATGAACAGTGACTTTGCTCCGGTGCGCTAAAATGCCAAAAGCTTTCGTAAAAAGCTTAGGGGTAATCGTTCTCTCATCATTTCTGGTCACTTTAGCGACAAAATGTGAAGGGTAGCACCTTCCCCAGGGTTAGGGTATGCCTTCAAAGTCGCAAGGGTGGGGGTGGGGAGGGTTGCCCACTACAGATATTTTTTATGAGTACATTTTTGAAAAATATTATGCACCAGTATGGCTCTAAAACTCTGTTTACTGTAAAACTAGTACCCCAATTGCCATTCATTAGAGTGGAAACCCGCATGAAAATCTGATATTCCTACGATTTTAGCGCAAAATTGGATTTTCGCCTATTTTCTAGGAAAATGCCAATTTTGTCGGCACAATGACTTTATAACGTCATGTGTGGAACGCCATACTAGGTATGTTGGTACTTAATTTTGGTATCATTGGAAAAGGAAGACCAATAGATATCCACAGGTATCAAAATCATAAGCATCGGGTGCTTTATAACAAATTCTCGAGGGGGTGGTAAACACCCCCCCCGGTAAAAACCGTGTTACAAAAAAAGGCTTGGTACAGACGAGGGATATAGACTACATCAATCATTTTCTCTTGTAACATTTTCAGAAACAACTTGGTTTCCTTAGCAGGGGCATTAATAGCAAGTATAAGGGGTGTGTAGGGTTCACTATACATTGTGCAAAAACATGGGCATAATTTGCTTTGGACAGGACTCACCCGGACTGGGGCTGAATAAGGCAAATTCATGCATTTATTGTCTCAATTAGCTTATTTGCATATAACAAGAAAACAAGCTCAAGTAACAAAATAAATATCGACACAATATGCCTTGTGAAATTTGCCACATTTTGATTCCAAGGTCGATATACTTTGGACGATGTATGACCATTTTGACTTTGACCTCGTGTTAGGTCACTAAAGGTCAACGAAAAAAAATGGCAACATCGTTTTTCTGAATAGTTCAGATCCAGTAGAATACATTTATAATGGTTGCCAACCATTTAACATGAATTATACAATCCACTCTCTGGAGAACATAGGCCCCTCCACTAATAGCGAAAGTAAGACTTGAAGTATTCTCAAGTTTACATTGTGGGTGAGTTTGCCAAAACATCTATAGTAACTAGCAACTTAAAAATATATGGCTCATGTATATTACAAGATGGAAGCTATAATAAAGAAGTATTCAAATTGCTGCAGATATCACCTAAATAGCCTAGAGTAACAGACTACCTGCTACGTCACCGTTGACAAGTTTAGCATTTTGAATGAAATTGTAAGTGGCGGTGAAGAAGCTTTATGCATTGAAATTAGCCTGTCAGTTCAATTTGACTCATGCTAAATTGTGCGCAAAAATTGCCTAAGTAGCAGCTATGACATAATAGGCATGTGTGAAAAGAACGAGACATAACCAACTACAATTCTGCTACTCAATTGAAAATGACTTGCTTGGAAGGATTTCTCCCATCTTCTGAACGTATCATATTTACAAACTTGAATTGGGAATTTGATTAACTTTTAAAAATCTTGTTGTGTTTTGCAGTGACTACCTATTCAAGCTCCTATTGATCGGGGACTCGGGTGTAGGAAAATCATGTCTGCTCTTACGATTTGCAGTAAGTAGATTAATACACTTGTCCCAGGTTTTACCGTGAATTGAGTGTTGTGATCAAGCAAAACAAGTTGGATGTTACTCAAATTTGATTTTGAGAGAAAACGAAAATTGAGTCGCTTTTAAAATCCATTGCTCATAATTTGGGAACCAAAAGTTCCAAATTTGATGAGAATTATATCAAAATGTAGGTTTGAGATGAATATTTTGATGACATTTAAAAAAAGGAAATTTGATTCTTCATGACGTCGTTCATTTTATCTCGCAAGTCGGAGGATGTTTCAAAAACCAATCCCGTAATATTGTGATTGTGATTTGGGATTAATATAGTATACTGTTTATCAAAATACCTTTTTCAAGACGTATGCACGCAACATCCAGAAGGGGCGGGGCTTAGCAGTCAGTCGCATGATCACATAACTTTATGTGCATCACACTTAAAGTACGCTTATCCTGTAAAATGTAGTTTGGGAAAGAGTACAGTGAAGTCATGTGATCTCACATTCAACACCGTGAATTGCATTTTGCTTATATTTTACGATCAGTTCTTTACAGATTTAAGGTGTTTAAGAAATTTAAGAACCACAAAACCTATGTTTAAAATTCACATGTTTTGTGCTAAAAGAGCGTAGTTTTATGTAATTGGAATTACGGACTTACCAGTTTCCCAGAAGTCAGTAAAAATGTCCTGATGACATCACACAAATTCACAATGGCGATATCTTCATCGGGCAAACGGCAATGTTACGACCAAATTCTACCTTTTGCTGTAAATTTTGGCATGGGACCCTCACTTATTCTTGGTTACGTTGATTCTGCTACATTACTGTATCATTAAATTAAATGAAAAATATTATTCCGCAAAGTCGGGTCAGGTTGCCTATGAGGGCCTGCTAATGGTATCCTGGTAACCAGTAGTACCTGTCCCAGGGCCGAGTTGTCGGCAGCTAAAAAGTCACCCACCATCGTGATTTCTGATGAGGAGGGTAGCTGGTTTACCCTGGTAGAATGAAAAAGAAGATCTACCTACACGGGGTCAGCTTGGGAGAGCTAATGGCGGCCATCCAGCACATGAGCCTTGCGTGGTGGGCTTGGTTGCCCAAAGGCTAGGCCCACCGCCGAAAAAACTGTGGATTAGTTCAGGAAGGGTCGGTCAATTATCTTTTGCTCCAATAATCTCCCACAGCAGTATTGATGAGTGAGGTGGATCCGGCCACCCTCGTTAACGGGGACAAAAAACCCGGATTTAAACTTTGGTATAACTAACTAACTAACTAAAGTTAAAGCACTCAATTTTGAAATTTTAGCATTTGAACTTTTTGATACGCATGCATGCTTGTATTGTTGTGATGTCATCAGGGCATTTTTACAATGAATTCTGGGAAACCAGAAAGTTCTCAAGAGGATCTGTATGTGGTCACATGACTTTGTCAAGGTGAAATTTCCAAATTATATTGCATCATGGTATTGGTTTGACACATTCTCTGGCAAGAAAGACCTTATGTCTGTATGCTCTTTAGTGAGAACACCTGTACAGTATATTGTAAGGCAGGGCTAGAATTTCGGCGAGAATCCAAGAATCGATTCTCGCAAAGATTCTCGTAAACCGATTTGCGTGAATCAACATTGATTCTCGTAAACTTTAGATCTTAACACAGTACCGAATTAGATGATTCCCGCAAAATTTGTTTTGGGGAATCAAGACTGATTCTTGCACACACCGACGAAATTCTAACCCTGTAAGGAACAAAAGACTTGACGATATAATAAGAGACTAACTCCAGATGTGATTAACATGTGTTTTGTTGTTAATCAAATTTGATCGTTTCGTGCACATATTGAAATTACTGTACACTTGCCTGTAATTAAGTAAATCTGTTCAAGTGTGTGGCTAATATAAGAACAGTTGTGCATTTAATTGGATGATACTGTTGATATATACGTTTCATTTTGGAGGTGGAGCGATTTTCACTGGTGGCAGAAGAGGAGGAATCGAACTACAATTACTAGTGCTCAGTGGCTGAAGAGACACTATGTACTGTTTCACTTTATCGTGGCAGTAGGAAATCGCAGAATAAAGACTTAACACGAAACAGTAGCATATGCGTTATCGTCTTTGTTCGCGCTTATAATTTATGCCCGCACTTGTGCGAGGCGCAGCGGTTTGCGCGTCTGCTCTACTGACATGACAAGGTGATGAAACTGAGTATAATAGAAATATCAAAAAGATCATGAACATAACCATCAAAAATCATCATCTCATCACTGAATTTAGAGAAAAAAAACAAATACGTGCCATTTCACAGAAAAGGAGTATCTGATGTCACAAAATGCACCTTTTTTTTTTTTTTTTTTTTTTTTTTTTTTAAATATTAATATTAATTGCAATTTGCTATACTGCACTGTACTAAACACATGTCGTACTTAGGGATAAAAATTGTTCCAAAAAGTTGAAGAACCACAGGACATTTCATGATCGTACTAAACAAGTTCCCTGCTTTGTGGTCTAAAATGATTGTGTTAAAAAAAATAATGGTTTTTTTGTGTGTTAAGAATATAGGAATCTTGTGGGATCACATGACCCCTATTGAGTTGAAATTCCCAACTGGTGCAATTGTGGGATTGCCTCAATAACCCCTCGTGTTCAAAACAAAGTACTTGTTTCGTAAGGGTCCAATATCTCTTTGAATTAGTGTCCATGATGCAACCCCAAGAAGCCATGAACTGTATTTCATCTTTGAAGAACCCATGCCACAATAAGTGCCGTACCTATCAACCTTTTTACCCACCAATTTCTAAATGAATCTCCAGATTTTACCACATTTGGAATCAATTTGAATAGAGTTGAACAGGTTTGCATCTAGTGGTTATCAATAATACATTTACTAATTTTTACCTTAAAAACAGCCATGTGGACAAATTTTGTGTATTTTTGAGAGAACTAAGTGTCCATCTGTAATGACGGACTTCTCATTTGGATGAGATTCTGGTGCATGGCAAAATATTGACCACTGGTCAGTACTTCAAAACCCCAACACCACATCTCTTTTCTAGCTCTCTCTCTCGGAGGACTGAGGAATGAGTGGAAGAGACAAATTCGGGTGGGACGCAAAACCCAGGGCCTTTGGTCCTCCAGTCCCATGACCCTGGATACCACGCTAAGACGTGTCCGCTGGCCTAGCCAGCTATTTCCGTGGCCCATAGGAGTTCTTGGTTTGGATGACGTCACGCTCATCCCTGGACATTTTTCTCACTCAGTGCTGTAGGATTTGGTGAGATTTGGTTAAATGCATGTGATTCCATTGCCCATAAGGAAGGGACCATGCAACAGCCCTCAGCAGCAAAGTAAGAATCGCATGCAAGATGCTTTACCCATTCTTAAACACCAAAGTCCAGAATAAGGTGGAACAGGGACATGCACAGGAATTTTATAGGCGAGAGCAGGCTTCTTCCAATTCCGCGCACTACAGGCACAAAATCCAGACCAAGTTTTATTTGCCCCGTTTTCAAGTTGTCCATAAACCTCCCCTATAACAGATAGGGGAGACTAAGCCCTCATTACCCCGACAAAAAAAAAAAAAAAAAAAAAAAAAAAAAAAAAAAAAAAAAAAAAAAAAAAAAAAGGTCTTTTCTACCCCCCCCCCCACCCCACCCACGACCTAGTGTGCATTTCCTTTGCTGACCACATCTGAATACATGATTCTGATGATAATTCATAGGCACCAGAAATCACCTGGGATCAAATTTTGGAAAGCCGCTACATGAAACTTGGCATTTATTTTATTAATCATTATGTAATCTTTTGGTAGTATATGCTCTAAACAGACTGGCAATGGATGCTTTGGCACAATGCACTAAAGGCGACTGTAGTACATTAACAATTTTACATGCGTGCAATGCATGTACTTATGTTGAGGTTCGCTGAAGATCGGGTTCCATTTCAGACTGAACAGACAAATGAGCAGTTTTGGTGTCCTTTCTCTACAAATAATAAATTCATTGTTAATATTTGACCTTCAGATCCTATACTAGCTAGCTAGCTAGCTTTGTGGATACATGGATCGGAACCAAACAAAATAGGCGAATACATGAGTAGCCCAGTTTTCAGTTTGATTGTGCCAAAAAATTACTAAAATTGTTTATGAAATTGGAATTCATAATTTTTGCATAATTTGTGCTGTTCCTGTACACAAGATGCTACACCAATCACACAGTGCCACTGCTGTTCCTGCACAAAGAGTGCTAAAATTGTCACTCTCAGTTTAAACTGTTTTAAAGACTGTGGTAAAGTAAACTTCACAAACACTCTACACAGACCAATTTGAAATTTAATACAATCTATTTTATTCCTTTTTATTAAGTTTAATAAAGGTGAATGGTATATTTTATACTTAATTAATTTTTAGTTAACACTAATTCTTAGATTCCATTATTTGGCAAAAGGTAATTGGACCTCGCCTATGTACAAGTAACAAATGATTACAATTTGTGTAATCCTTATAACCACTGTTCACAGAATTGCCTTGGGCAGAGTATTAACTGCTCTGTGCTCTCTCAATACCTTCACATAAATGAGAGCTAGTCTAGACAGCAGTAGAATCTAGTACTATAAGCTAATGCACTAAATTTAAGGGTTCCCCTTTAGAAATTTGTCCCTTCCGGTGAGCATTGGCCGCACCAAGACCTCTTTTTGCCTGGGGGGAAAACTGGGCAAATGAAATTTTTTGGGGGAAAGTGAAAATTTTTTTTGGGGGAAACGTGAAATATCCCTGGGGGGGGGGGCAAAGTATCAAATATTTGGATGTTTTAAACCAATTTTGCCCCAAGTCCGCTGATTTTTTCCTAAAATTTGGTAGTTTTTTTACACACAATCGCCATTTGTCAAAATTCCCTTCATTTTCCCTTTTCGCCAGGGGGTAAACTAGGGGGGGGCAAGAAAAAAATTCGGGGGAAATCACCCACATTGCGCGCCACTGCCTGTGAGTTGCCTAAATTTAAAGAACAAATACTCATAATCTGTGACAACCCAACCCAAAGATTAATTCTCCTACCCTACCCTGTACATGGTATTATCCAGTTTACACCTCTGCAAGGTAGTTCAACAGAGATGTAAATCGAGTAAGAGCAGCATATTTTTTACTCAAACAAGTACTAGTAGTGCAAGGTACTAGATTGACTATAGTGAACTGATCAAGCAGAAATGGAGCTATTGTGAATTTGCACTACTGCATCTGCTTCTTGAATTTTAATGACCCCTCTACTCTAGTCTTCTGCAAAGGTTGACATGATTTTGTCGAGCGTGTGAAGAAATTCAGGAAAAAAGGCGATTGTAGCATTGAGAAACTGGAGCAAATTTCTGGATGGTAGTGTGTGCATGTATATCTATGAGTGTTTCAGAGTAGGCAAAATGCATTATCGTAATGTTTGGAACATATCAAACATTGTTCCAGTATGCATATTCTTTGGTTAAGGGGGGACATGGCGTCAGTTTGCTTTTGAGAAATCAAATTGTAGTTTTCTAAATTTCTGAATTTCGGGAGTATTTTACTTTTTATTTGGTAAAAATCGGACATTTCGTTCAAATGTTATGGTTGATCGAAGTGTACAGCAGCACACAGAGAAAGACGATTTCTTATGTTTCGTATTGTTTTTCAAGCAGATACATTTACTTTGTTTTTCATTGTTTTTCAAGCAGTAATATTTAAGAGAATTACAAAAATAAATTAAATTTGGGGTAAAAGTGACCATTTACAGATTTGTTTTTAATTTAAAAAATAGTATTATTAATAGAATTGATAAATTTAGAAATAAAAAACCAAAATTGCAATAATTAATTACTTTAATAATTGATTAATTAACAATTAAACGCTTTTAGACCTTTATTGGACTATTATCTTTTTTTGCCATTTTTTGAAGGTTGCAAACTTGCCCCCCCCCCACTTATCTCAAAACGGTTTGACCTATTGACTTCAAATTTGGCACAAGACTAGTTTAGTACATACTATGATCCTATGAGAGGATTTTGTATAAAACCCTTTAATTTTTGAGTTGCATTGGTTTTTGTATGCCACCAGCAGCAAAAATGGCAAGAGAAGTTTGAACGGTTGCCATGGCAACACGGAATATAATTTTGGTAAACGCTCTCATAGGATCACAGATCCTGGCCATAGTAATTGTTTAAGAAACAAACTATGTTCAAATAACTTTCATTTTTGAGATAAATGGGGGAGGGGAATTGTCATTTTGAATTTGATTTTCTTGGTGCAGTGACCTTTGAACCCTGCTAATTAGCATACCGGAGGTCGATATGATCCGAGACAAATACATTTGAAAAAGGCTCATCATACCGAACATTTTGGTTAATCACTTGCTTGTATTCAAAGAAACTATGTGCTGTGATTGCAATAATCATATTGTATGAAAATGACGCCATGTCCCCCCTTAACATTTAAGGGAAAGTAACTCTAAAATGCTACCAAAAATGATTGTGTAAAATTGTTAATCTCAAAGTAGTTTTTTTTTTGTCATCTGCAAGAGGGCACATATATAGGGATTGCTTATTTGGTAGTGTGTCTGTCTGTGGTCAAAATGTTAACCCAAAACATTGCCCACTGTTTCCACATACATGCACACATTTTGTTATGCCACTTGCATGCAATGGTCCTTGGGTAGTGCTCCACAGTTACCCTTCTCACGAGTAGGGTCAAAGGTCATCTAGAGGTCAGAGGTCATTTCCCTAAAATGGTCAGTATTATAAAATTGTTTGGTGTATCCACATTTTGTATGTCAATCGATTTTCATAACACTTGGATATAATGGCCCTTGGATAGTGTCCCACATGTTGATGACCTCATCGACCTTGGCGACCTCATGCGATTTTGGTGACCTCATGTGATTTTGGTGACCTCATATGACCTTTGCAGCCCAAAAAAGGTCAGAATTATTAAAATTTAGTTACAGTGACCTTAAGAAGTGCCACGTTGTCCATTTTGATCATTATTTTGGGAGTTGGATCTCAAAAGGGTAAATATGATACCAATGCCCAAGAAAGTGTTAACTGGTGTTTGATTGAAAACAGTTTTAAAGCAATAACAGCACAATTTTTGAAGAGCACCCCCCCCGCGTTTGTGAAAATTTGAGATTTTTGCACAGTTGTGTTGGTAATTGACAAACTATAGCTGCAAATGGTAATGCTCAAAAGTGTGTATTAGTCAGAAAAGATGCGATTTTGTAACTAGAATCGGCATCCCCGATTGTAATTTAATTGCTGAACTGGAAATGCCAATTTTCTGTCTGTCCATTGTCAAATTAGTGCCACCTCACAAAAAAACCTAACTGGTCTTGCCTGAACCAACCGAACAACTAATGGATGAGCGTAACCTGGCTATATCATATTGGAAGGACCTTTCCAGCAGGCATTGAATTATTATCGGAGATCTCTGATATTAATTATTCCAATTACAGACATTGTCTTTTGAGGCGCGTGCGCGCGATCGAGCGCAGTAGCGCATCTAAAATGCTTTGAGTCCGAGCGATTTATCGCGCATCTTGTTAAAAGCCGGCTGCGAGTTTTCTACCTTCATATTTGAGCCGCAACCCGCAAAATACTTCCTTTGGGCATATTTAATGATAAAGATCACAGAACTATGCTTTACCAGTACAACGCAATTTTCAGATAGTGGTGAAATGCCGGTAAATCGGTGTCGAGAGTAAAAATCTGCGGATATTAACTCCACCAATGTATCGGAACTCCAATAGAAATACCGCATTGAGC
The DNA here is from genome assembly GCA_023653785.1 of Ophioderma brevispina. NCBI lineage: Eukaryota > Metazoa > Echinodermata > Ophiuroidea > Amphilepidida > Ophiodermatidae > Ophioderma > Ophioderma brevispina. The sequence continues at coordinate 12,093 of JAMKCH010012620.1, forward strand.
TGTGTATGAAAATGAACACGGACTGGTGTAAATAATGCCTGAAGTAAACGTCATAAATTTAAAGCCTCGCACTGTCATCGCACATGGTTTGTTTTGATTGAGCCGATTTTGGATAGCTACGATGGCGCCTCGGGCGAAGAGTTGACGGGGTCTTTCCAAACATTACAGAAGTAGAATTAGATATATTTTCGACATCAGAAAGAAACGATAGACTGTACCACCTTCGTGGTCAAATTGATTGTAAACTATGCCCGACATGTTATAAATGAAAGGTGCCGGGGAAAAGGCGTCGCCCGATACACAATTAAGAACATACTTGAGTGACACACTTGATGGTACGTTATCACGCATCGTGAATCGCCATTAATAATAACAACGTGAGCTTTATACTCCCAATTAGTAAGATAATTCTGACTAAATATGACTGACTGATGCCGACTTAGGTTCCATACTAATAAATAATTTGTTATTTTAACGCGTGACATATCCAAGTAACCTTGATCAAGGCGCTGTGCGGCTGCTATGAAAGGCGCTCAGCACATAGAGAAACCATATACCAGCCCGATTTAATGCCAAAAGCTCGATTATAAGCAGGAGGAAACCGTAGTACCCGGAGAAACCCGGCGGGAACGAGTATGGATCGAGAAAAAAAAAAAAACAAAAACCAAATTCATAATTAAAAAAAAAACTTTCCACTCATGTTTCGAGGTTCAAGGCCTGGGTAATTAATGCCTTGAAATTGATACACTAAATGGACAACATCTACATCCAGGTTATTTGATTAAATCTTGAGTGACAGACTAAGTATTAACTTTGTAATAACTTGATTGCCTAATTAACAATAGCTTATTGCTACCCTGAATTGAAAATGCTTACTGTCCCAACTCAGTTTGTTTAAATTTATATTCAGCCGTTCCTGCTTGCTGTGCAGCTCTATGCTTTGTAAAAGCTCGTCTCCAGCCAGAATTGGGAGCTTTAAATAAGCTCTTCTGCAGCTCGCCTCAAGTAGCCAAGATGAGCTTTTTGAATGCCTCCTCTGAAAATTTCAAAGACTGTGCGAATTACAAAAATTCCTTGTTTTATATATATATGTATGTTCGAGCTTTACTATTCACAAGTATAGTTTACCTAGACAGTTACAATGCAACTGGGCAAAAAATCTCTAAATTTTTGGGAAATAGGGGGTGCGCTAAAAAATGTGCTGTATTACTTTTTGTTTTGCAGATCATTTAGATACAAATTATTTGGTCAAAAATACAGCCCTTGAAAAAAGCAAATTGTACATTTTCTTGCAATATTTTGAAACCCATGGGATGGATGGTCACACTTTTGACCAATCTCATATTCATATGCTGCAAGAGAAGTCTACACTGTATTGAATTGAAATATATGTTGGGAATTTTCAAAGCTTTTGTTTTCATTTTAAAATGAAAGTAATAAACATCCATTCCCGTGATTTGACCTGGTGCATACACACAATTCGCTACTTGCACAGTTTTGCCAAAGCAAGCGGAGCCTCAGACCGACAGTAACACAAAGGGAAATGTTTATAAAGGGAAATGATAGGGCTGTTATATATAAATCCATGGTTCGATCCAACATGGAATATGCAAGCTCAGCATGGTGTGGAGTAACACCCACTTCACTATCCAAACTAGATACAATCCAGAGATGTGCCATTTCCATCATTGGTATCCCCGAGAGTGAGCTCGTCACTCATCACATCCAACCACTTGGTCATCACAGGTAGTGGAGCGGTTTGGACTGCAAAATTGTCGACAACCCCTCCCCTCGGTACAACAAAACGCAACCACTTCTATTCGAAAGATAGTAATATATAATTTTAAAAAATGATGGTTGTGGTCAAAAACTTTGGTGCAGGGGTGTTTTTTGGGTAAAAAATCATGTTTTTGAGCTAAAAACTTAAAAATGTTTAGATTTGTTAATTTCTTGGCAAAACAAATTTTAATCATGATGCAATACTATCAATCTCTGACATTTATATTATAGATTTCTGTTTTATACAATAAAGGGTCTAGAATTTTCGCCCCAAAATCACTTTTTTTCCCTAAAAAAACATCCTTTTTATCACATGTCACCACAACGAGTATTACCTGAACCCTTTATGCAATGCATAAAACCTATATCAATAACAAAAGGATACCATAAAAATAAGATTGTAATATTTTTAATAAAAAAATAATAAAAAATAATAATTTCGCTTAATTTGCAGCCCAAAATGCATTTTTTGGCCTAGAAATCATCCCTGCCACCAAATATTTCAACCACAACCATCATTTTCTTAAATCTCATATATTTATCCTTAAAATAAAGGTGGTTGTGTTTTGTTGTACGGAGGGGAGGGGTAACTCGAAAACTAGAGCACTTTTCAAAGCTCGGCCGCTCCGCTAAGGGCAGTTGGAATTGTCACTCTTTTCCACCGCATGTTTTATGGTCAAGCACCAGATTTCCTCAACCAGCTGCTACCTGAGCTGCTTTCAGTTGATCCTCGCCTTAGGCACTCAGTCAGGTCTCATGACCTTGCTGTGAAAGCCCCAAGGTCCAACATGGCCTCCCACAGAAGATCATTTGTCCCATTCTCTGTAGGCTTATGGGATGCCCTTCCTGCTCATGTAGCATCAAACCAGGACTTGCAGAGTTTCAAAAGGGAGGTTAATCGCTATCTTGGTGCCAATCCGTCAGCGTTACTAATTAGATAACTGCTGTTAATGCATAGATTAGCCTTGACATAAAAAAAAGTTACTTAACTGTCTACATTATGTTATGTCACTGGTTTAAATTCCAGATACTCATGTTGTCATTCACTGTTGCCAGTTTGAGGCTGTGTGGAAAATTGGTGACTGTACAAGTAGCCAATAAAATGCTGTAGCATTTTTAGGTTGAACATACAAATACATGTAGGTATTTTATTGATGACTTTTCATGAATGATATTGGGAACCAAAGCTGAAACTTGCCACAAAAGTTCATACAAAACATCTCTTCAAAATATGTTAACCTGAATGGTGGGTTGTTAGTGTGACATTTCTGGGAATTCATATTGGCCAAAATGTAAAATTTGCCTTTTCAAAGGATGGTATTTTGGCCCCCAAAAAAGGAAAATTGTATAGATGATGTGACATTGTTTACGGGTGGGATGTTAGGGCTAGGGCCATGTGTATATATACTAGACATTGTATTTAAAGTACTTAAATCTTAACTTAGTATTCTCTTTTATTTTCCTTTCCAGGATGACACCTACACAGAAAGTTACATCAGTACAATCGGTGTAGATTTTGTAAGTATGCACTATATTAGACTGATAGTCAGAACGTGTTGTTGCTGTACACAAGGCATATACTCATACATAAAACGTAGAATTCTTTAGTTTTAATTGAATCATGAACAAAAAGAATTTCACACACCAAGTAAAAGTACCACACCACCTGTGAGGCAACTAATTAACCTCCTGGATATTGTCTGTGAGAGATTGTATTTTTATACAGTATTCACCATCCCAACACATACCAAGTTGCAGTGGTGTTATAACACCGTAAATGCTGGGTTTTGCTAGAGACATAATTTTTCCGTTTTGTAATTCTCAAATTCCGTTTTGTAAAAACTGCACTTTGAGTCTTTCGTTTTTTTTCGTTTTCTAATTTAAAACTCTATGTTCACTAGAGTCTAATCATGGATTTTATTGTTTATTCTGATAATTTGGAATGATTTAAACATAAAGTTCAACAGCGGTTCTTATCTAAAACAATAACTTAAACTCTAAATTTTGGGTTTTACATCTGTTAGAAAACCGAAAAATAATTCCATTTTCCGGTAAAACGGAAAAATTATGTCTCTAGGTTTTGCTATCATTAATTGAAGGGTACTTGTTATTCAAGATGATTTACCTGTCTGAGCCAATCTCTTCTTGCAATCAATCATTGCCTGCTTGTGACATTCAGTGAAATATTGAAAACCTGGCCAGTAGACTAAAGACATGACGATACATTTTTAAAGGGCCCTGGTCTGATCGTTAATAGCTTGTCCCCATAATCCCAAATTTTAACCGAAAAGTGGTCAAATTTTGGTATCAGAATGAACTTTTTTCTCATTTTACGCCTGTGGAAAAATTAAGGGCTAAAGGATGTTTGGTTTCGATGTTATAAGCCGAAAATGTGCAACACCATTTTGGGTGACCAATTCTTACCAGTAACTCTATGGGATTCAAAATCATGTTTTTTAGCTCTCACATTAAATTGGATTGACATATTCGGCACAAAAACTTAACAAATGGGGTTTGGGGTGAAGGCCATTCTTTCAAGATGAAACTTTGCATACATAATTGGGTGTCATTCCCAAGTGATAAAAAGCCAATATTTTGATCAAGTTTCACACATCCAACAAGGGATATTGTATTTATTTTCTCACATCTGTGGTTGCTAAGAAATTTGGGGTTGGCAGTTATGTACATTATAATATGAAATCCAGCAAAATAAGTCATGTACATTATATCAGAATCATATTCAAATTCACATCCCCCCCCCACACACCACACACACACCCCTCAATTGCACACAATAACTTGATATAAACATAATTCACACACCTGTGACTCATGAGTCCCACCCAAGTCACACCCACACCATTTAAATACACTCACAATGCAGATTCATACGATGCATTTCACACAACATGCATGCACACATACCATGCACACACACACATGCACCCACACACATACACACTTTGATTGCATGCACACATGCACATGTGCATGCACCCACATATGCAATACAAGTTCTCTTCAAATTGCCTAATAATCTCAACTTCCAATATATCCATCGTAGTTAAATCATTGTTAGTTACCCAAGCCAATTGAATTCGGTTATGTGATATTTTCCCAGCAACATTGAAGATATAATATTTCATGCTTGACATGGAACCTTAGTGTCCAAAATCCTTCCAAACGCTAACTTTCCAAATGTACAGATAGCCTTGTTTTACAAGGAATGAGCAGATCTCCTTGTTATTCTATGCCAAACGATGCATAACAGACAGTAAATGCATATTGTGGGGTGACTGTTAACCATCCTTATTATCCCTTTGTGGCCTTGATAAGAGACTAACCAGCTGCTGGTATTGAAACCGAATGTACTGGTCAAAATAGTTGTATCAATTATTTGTTCTTGCAAACACTTTCCCAACCACATTCACGTTTAGCATAAACTGGACAGTGTTTCTCGTTTGAACTTTGAACAATACTGTTCTCAAGTTGCCATGCACAAGGCCATGATTGAAAGCTGAAAAAGAAGCCATAAAAGCCTTTTTTTTAGATGCACTGGAAGCTTTCCATTAATCATAAAATCTATTACCATACTGCAATTGAAAGTCGCGGATATTAAGGGTCACTTGGCTTGACTTTGTGTCAAAACAGTTTGTCATTGACCTCGATAATTGTAGTTGTTTAATAAAAGATTTGTATATTTGTTTAAATTAAAACAGAGCTTTTTGGATGTACAAGAAGTAAAAAATTCAATCGATTACATACAAATTGGACAATTACATAAAATGGGATCTATGAAAAAGATGTTTTTAACAAAATATGAAGTTGGATGCTATCGCATTTCTATACATTGTCACCTTAAAGTTTCCTGTATATATATTTTACACCATATTTTCAACTCAAACTCCCCATTTCCATAAAATAATATACATAAGTAACAATGGTAAAAAAATTAGGTGTTTTTATACCATTTTTTCAAATTTGTATCAATATTCATTTTGGTTTGAACTATTGCCTAAGTATTGAATGGGCCTTAATTTGTTTTCATAATGTTGAAAAAATGACAAATTTTAAAAATGTTTTCTTATTTTATTATTTGAATTTGAATTGACTTTGGTGCAGGGTGCAAAATACCAGGTTATAGCTAGCTAAGCTACTCTGAGTGCCGTTGTAAATCTTAAATTTATGCTAACACTTTGGCACATTGGACAAACAATGAGTTATTTTGCCATTAATTGTGGTAATTTTGTTTCTTTCACACTGAGTAAAGTGGCGGTCGGCAACCTCCCAAATGACCTGTGCCGTCGGTGGGAGCAAGTGCCGGACAGCCGGCCCGCCGCCGCCAGGGGGGGGCGTAGCTATTCCCGGAAACTAACCGAAGTCAATTGCCATCGGTGCCCCTACCAGTTTGCCTTAATGCCCTAGAAGTTATCCTATTGTTTTAATTGGCCTATTCTTTAACATGTAATTCCTTCTTAATTGATGTGTCCCTTCAATAACTGCCTGAAATGCACCCTGCTTTGGTATGTGACCCATCATGACCAAAAAAACAAGTATTAGAAAACTAAACCTACTGCCAATCGTTTTGTTTAATAGTTACTGTCAAAAGCCAGTAATGTGTCAAAAGCCCATTTCTGTGTATCTTCCTTAAACAAAATTGGTTTCTTTCTTTTTGATCTAAAGTGTGAATTTTGGGTAATTGTGGTAATTGGTAGCTAACCAATTTTAGGCCTGTGGTATAGAAAAATCCGACCAGCCAAATGATGGTCATAATTGATCCGCCATTACTTGGGGGGCCTCCAACCCAAAACCTACCAAATCTTTTTTGTACGTCTGTACCACGCTTGATTAAGTATAATTCAAAAGCTACACTTAATCTGCACATTTGGGTGAATTCAAGCAGGAGAACCCCAGCTATGGCTGCCAATGAGGTGCTGGAATGTGCGAAATCGGGATGTGGTGTATTTCATATTTCCCTTGCAAAACATACTGAATGGTGGTTTGGTGGTTAATTGAACGGGTGTTAACATTACATTAACCTTAATGCCCATGATATGCGTGCGATGTAAAATCACTACTAAAAAACGCTCATAGCATTTTGTCAATCGCTTCCAGCGTCAATGTCGCTGGGGGAGCGTCGGAGCGATGAGTTGAATTCAGTCACTCGCTTGGCAATCAAGTCGCTTTGGTATGCTAGCGACTTATCGATTAAATTTCGGCAGTCGCTTTTCCAATAAGCGACGGAAGTGAAGTCATAAAAAATCCTACGCCTTCGATTGCTTAGTATCATCACTGGGCAATTACCCTCATTTTTGCCTATGCGTAACTCAAGATTTGTCTAACTTCTCACATTTTTGCCTTATGCTGGCTCATAAATCGATTGAGTACCTCACTGTGTTTACATGAATTCCCATGATACCACTTTATATGGATATCCTTTTTCTCTCCAGAAAATCAGAACCATTGAATTAGATGGCAAAACTATCAAGCTTCAAATAGTAGTACAAACCGTAAACTGGGGTGAGGGGGTCAGTGATATTTGCTTATTGTGTGAAAAAGTTCTCCCGGTCTGGCTTGAATAAAATAGAAGAGAGCAGCTCGGGCTAGATGTAACAGAATATTTTGAGTATGTAAGCAGTTAGATCATCCAAGTCCAAGTATTTGTTTCAGAAATATTTACATAAGGTTTTTATTTTCTGTTTCTGTAGTACATTTGAATTCTGTGAGTATTTGAGGATGCATTCTGCAGTGCTAGTGCAAACACAATTCAGTAGTTAACATGCTTGAGACTTGCTGCGAGGCAAAGATTTTCACATCTGAGCAAAATTTTAATTTTCAATTCTCATTTGTACTGTGTTATAAAATTGTCTGGTATATTTATGTCTGTAGCACTCAAGACTACACACATGGCAATTTCATGAAATCAAAACCAGCTAGAATGGCATAAAATCCCTGGATACCCTAGGGTGTGATAAGAGTTAACGTCACGCAAGAGCAACTGTCAGAGGAGGAGGAGGAGGATGCCGTTTTTATCAAAGCTCGGTTTTGTGTGTTGCCTTGTGCAGCTTGAAGATTAATTCAATGTCCCCGGTGTACCTTATATACCCAAGATAACACTTGCGATGACTAGATCTTAAAAGAAGTATATGATCGGTTTCTATAGACCCTATGCAATACATGTACGACGTCACACTTGGTGATTAACATAAATCGCTCAATGGAAATACCAAGAGTATAATAGATCACCTGTACAACTTGAGCATCTCTGGAATTCAATAACAGGTGAATGTATTGTAGTCATGTGATGTGGTTCTCTTGCCCTACAGCAGGCTGCATATTGACCATAGGGTCTATAACAAGCCTCTTCCACCATGAAAATTTTTCATACATTATGGGTAACAAAATCAAAATGTTCTTTCCATCCTCGTGGGCAGGGGGACGAGACACAGCCGGGGCAAGAAAGCGTTCAGCAACAAATCACATCATAGTTACTACAGAGGTGCCACATGGTATCATATGGTCTACGATGTAACAGACCAGGTAAGCCGATTGTATAGGACCTAAACAATGCAACTCACAGCAGACAATGAATTTAGAACCACCATCATTATGCGTTTTAATTCTTGTGTAAATACTTCGATCCAGAAGTGGACCTAAAGGGTGAATTCACTCATAAATAAGCCATGATGTTTTCTTTTTCCTTCCAAACAAGGTTCAAAGGAATCGTGCTAGAAGACGACTTTATGAAGTGCGTCTGCATTTATGCTAGCGTTTTGATTGTACATAAATGCCTGTTTTTGTACTGTGAGAGCTTTGATTGCTACCCAAAGTCAGCACTTGTAAAAATGCAGAGTGAATTCCTCTATATACCGTGTTTTTTAAATTCCATTTTAGTTGGAGGGTTGACAGTGACGAATCCTAGAAATGCATGCGCCGACCTGGGAATTACGGCATTTACACAAGCAAATAAAGGGAGCGCAATGGAAGAGCTTGAGTAAATGTAGATCTCATCAATGACTCACCCTCTAAGCTCTAACGTAAGACCGATCCGAGTATAACTCCACGAGAACAAGTTGAATCATATTCGGCAAGTCTTCCAACCTAGGTTAATGTTTCCATCAATCTTTATAAGTGAGTGGAAAGCAGACAAGCTCCTCCAATAATCCCTTTCACAATTCTACTGCGCATGTCGACTTTTTGGTCAAGTAGGTATGGTGTACTTGTTGGTACGTGGCAATCCTTGTACAACTTGAATGGTATCCCCTTCATGGGTGAGATTGTCTGCAAATGCACATTTGCTAGGTCACGGTGATGATGAGAACCACTTGCAACCTGAGCTTGTTCGGGAAGTATATAAAATGCTGTTATGGTTTACAGTTGCCTCTATGCTCAAATTTTGTTATTCCTGCTTCACTGGTTTGTCCTGGGTCCGTGCACTTCTAATACTCATCCTTAACCAGAAGTATGTGTCCCTGTTTCTACTACCACCCGACTGCACATGCGATTTCTACCCATTAACAGATTGCTCTTCGTTTTGACACAAACAGAGGTATCCTTAAGAACACCATACATGTTATAGTACGACACAACTACTATGAAGAAACTGAATGAATGGAATGGATCAATCACAATGGTTTGCTGTAATAACCAATCAGAGCACCTCTTTAGCTGAAAGAGAGTACTGCAACACCATTTCATCAGTTTTAGAAACAGCTTTTCTTTTGTGGTCGTCTCTTTTGGGACCTTTGACCCAAAGTAGGTGTCTTTGCTTAAAACATGCTTACACATAAAGCGGAGGAGTTTGAACATGATCTGGCTAGGCGCACAGCTCTATCAGCACTTAGTGTAATACACCCATACCGCTCCCCAATTGTCGCTTAGGTAGACGAGTATAAGACTTAAGGTAGTTGCCCAGGACACAAACACATTGGCTATGCCAGGGCTCGAACTCACAATTTTAACATACTAACGATACTGGACCACACATTGCTCTTGTGTGCCACTTGTTAGAATATCCGGGTTCTCGATTCTGATATTATATGTTAATGATATTTTAAGAGAGCTATTAGAGGCACTCTCATTTATTCATCCACTTAAATAGGAATCCTAAAATCATAAAAAAAATCCGGTTTTTTTTGCATAATTTGTTATGGTGTGTTTGTGTGTTGACATCTGTCTGCCAATGGAAACGTTCTTAAGATCCCAAAAAATAAAATTTGCCCTTTTAATTCAAAATTTACAAACAGACCATTTAATAAAATGGGGCTTTGTATTTTATTCATCAATATGAAATAGGTACATCAGTGGATCTTCTTCTTAGCGTGTCCACAAGTCCTCATAATGGCTTTTGGTGGTGTCAGGATTTTATTCAACTGAGTAAGCTGTTCTAGGACTGCGTGTATCCATGATGTGGACGCTCCTAACATGGCCCATGGATAATTTGTACTTAACTTTCACATTTAAGCCATTCCTTAAAAACTGAAAATATTTTCATGATTTCTAGATGATTATCTGGTATTGCCTTTAATTCAAATCGGAATAACCGTTCTCCTCTCTGAGGTCAGGGCAAATGAACCATTAAAGCCAAGTTCCCATTCTTTTGTTTGGTCATTTGATAGTGACGACATTGTTTTTGTCTTTTTGTTTTTAACTGTTGATCACTGTGATACATTGTTCTCATTGTAAGAGCCCTATTAAATACCTACAAATTACGTATTTATACTGCTTGAAGGACACCCGAGTGTAAATTAACATTTGAGTGTTTTGCCTAGTTACTATATACCATGTCATTGTTTAAGTGAGCATGCCACAATCTGGCCTTTGGACCTTGGACCCTTTGGTAGTATACCTATTTTTAGAATACCAAATCTTTGGAAGAAGTAACAAGTGGGAATCTGTCATTGATGTGCTTTATCACATTTCCTCTGCCAATTTATACCCAAATGCAGGATATATTTCATATTCTCAATTGGCAAAATAATCACAAGGGAAACTGGCGCAAGATAGGTCTCGTTGTTTTTATGTTAAATGAAAACAAGAAATATATTAAAGATAGGATTATGTTGTGTTGTGTATCAAATAATCATGTCTTATTGGATGGGTCATCGAATATGACATAGACAAAATAACAAATCCTATCTTTTTTATTTTCATTATTGAGCTTTATTCTATTTCCTGAAAAGTATTTCCTATGTCACTTTTATTAATTTTGAATAGCCCTCCACTGTCAAAAAATAAACCAACCCATACAAGTTGCATGCACTGCACAACCACTTGCGCACATGCGAAACATCGCGTAACAATGCTAATATTTGGCCCACTAAACCCGCCCACTGATTTGGTGATAAGTGAGGGCTGCGGAAAATTTGGCATCTTCCAATTCTGGCTGTGTTCATGCATATATAGCTACTTTGAAAGTATAGCAGTGGAACTTATTTCATGAGTACGACTCTTCTAAAAGGTTGATATTAGATGTAAGAAATGGAGGCAGCAGAGGCACAAGACTGTTGGTATTATAAGTAAATTGTTGTGCCGAGCAAGCTCGTGCGCGGAGTGCCCATCTCTTTCCTTAGCGTTTGGGCCAGACTCCTCCGTATTATGTTTGCTGTGGGGGCTTCGCCACTCCTCCCGCACAGCGAGTCTGTTACTTTCCCAGCATTGAATAATGCTGGTACCCATTTATACACCTGGGTGGAGAGGAGTGTTAAGGTAAAGCCCCTTACTCAAGGGCACAACACTTTGGCCACAGTGGGACTCGAACCCACAACCTTTGGATTGCGGGGCGAGCGCTCAATCCACTGGACCACACGTGCCCTTGGTATTATAATGATGGCATAAAATTGTATCAAAGTTGTGGTAATTAATGTAGGCTTCGGGAAGTATTTGTCAATTTCCAAAGAGCCTTCTCAATGCATCATAGTTGCTTGAAATATGCGAGATGAAGTGAAACCCATTTCTGACTGGTTATTCCTGAGATGCATTTCTGGGTCTATTGGGATAGTTAATTGATTACTCCTCCCCCCTCCATCTTTACTGTGCTGCGTGATTGTAACTGTATTTTCCCCATTTGTATTGGTATTCATAAATACCATAGAAAATTACAAAGATAAAACCCTGGCGATTCAATGCAAATGGCATGCAACGTCACTTTCAGTTTGGACCAGACATCCTGTGTTTTACCTGGAGATTACAAAAAGGTCAAGTTGTTTCAGGTCTATTGATGATAACATACAAATTGAGCATAATCAATCTTCTAAAAATAGATACCATCAGCATTATGGACTTGCGTTAACTGAAATGTTGTTGAATGTTACCTTTTCCCCCAGGAATCTTTCAACAATGTCAAGCAATGGCTACAGGAAATAGACCGCTACGCTTCAGAAAATGTCAACAAGCTACTTGTCGGTAATAAGTGTGATTTGACCACAAAGAAAGTAGTTGATTACACAACAGCAAAGGTGAGTGACTAGACTACTTCGTAGTCCTACATAGTTTTTCTAATATAACTCTTTCTGATACATTATTCAAGGATTTTGATTGAGAGGTTGTACATGGTGCCATGCAGACCTATAGTCCATGTCTCTTCCTCTGTGCAGTGGTCCGCGTCAAGAAATGCTGTCTTTGTGCGCACGCGTAAAATCGCCATCGCTTCAAGTCAGCGCAAGCGATTTACTCTTGCTACCAACAAATCTCGCACTGACGTCACTGCACAGAGATAGAGACACAGACTATAGTTGTCATTTTCCAACTAGAAAATACTCACTTAACCACAAACACACACTATTTTCAGAGGCTCGATATTGGACCACTTAAATTTGTTCTAGTGCAGATTTTGCTATCAATGTGGGATTACTAATGAGAATTGGGGCTAAAATTATTCATGAAACTGTTAACTATAGTCCATTTCGCAACCTCCGTGCAGTGATATCATAACCTTGATGCAGCTTTTCCGCACACGTCAAGATATGCCGTCTTTGTGGGCGCGTGTAAAAACGCTGTCGCTTTCAGCCAGCGCACGCGGTTTACTGGTGCGACTATCAAATCTCGTGCTGACGTCACTGCGCGGAGGTAGGGAAATGGAGTATAGTGGGCAGTTTATGTATGGACTTGATATATAATAGAATGGAAGTTTACTACAGTTCTTAAAAGGTACAATATATGAAGATACCTTTATTAGTAGTCCTCATACTGTACAGAACAATAATCATCTTTAAAAGGAATTTTGCGCTACATCACTATATTACTTGTTTGATATGTTTTCTTAATCTTCCCTAGACTATGTTGACTACATAGACAAAACCTACTTGATAATACAATCAAAATAAGGACTACGAACAAACAGCACAATAACCATCTTTAAATGGATCTTTGTGCTCTATCATTACATTAATCATTTGAAATATTTCATCCTTAGACTATGTCAAATACATTAGACTAAATGTACTTGATTAATTAATATAAGGACTACAGAGTAGTCTAGCGAGTGACTTGCTCAGCATAAAATGCACTTAATTTAGTATGACACGTCTGCCCCGTAATAACCAGCAATCAAGTTGCTGGATTTTGCTGGTCGACCCACGGGAGATTAAAAAATATTTTACACTGCTGCTAATTGCTGGTGGGACGTGTTCCCCTCAACCAAACCTGGCTTGATAGCTTTGTTGGCAAGAGCATTGTGCTAGTAATACGAAGGCCACTGGTTCGAATCCGGCCAAGCGCATATGGGTTTTTTTTTCAACATTATCGTGCTCTGGCCATCTCCAGGGAAAGATTAATCAACATACAACCTTCAAATCTTTGTTCCCATAGTTTGATCATGATCTACAGACCTTTCCGCTACTAATTTGGCAGTAGTCTTAACTGATATGTAAGGGCTGTATAGAATTCATCAGAAATGCCCTGCTCAGTTACAATTGTTGTATTTAATTAACAATCTCATACTTTTTTAACCACTCTTGCAGGAGTATGCAGATCAGTTGGAAATACCATTCCTTGAAACAAGTGCCAAGAATGCAACAAATGTGGAGCAAGCATTCATGACCATGGCAGCAGAAATCAAGAATCGCATGGGTCCAGGCAGTGTACCCTCACAAGGAGCCCATGAGAAAATAAATCCAAGTAGCACACCAGTAAAACAAGGTGGCGGTGGATGCTGCTCATAGAAACTAGTATTATTGTTATTATTCCACAAACCAATGCCCAGAACAGCAATCAATTTTTTTTTTTTTGTCCCTCTTTTTTTCCTCACAATCTGACAAAACACTATCCAACGAGAACAAAACTGCTCCTGCTGCCAGGGAGATGCGTCTCAAGTCGAGGTATTCCAGGATTATCTGCGAAGGTTCGTCTTCAGCATCGCTCGATGGAATGTTTTGGACAACCACTTGGGGCGAAGACCGCAGGAAGTTGGTGTAGATTTTGTGTGGAAATAAACCCGAATGAGAGATTTATATACTGTATAAAACCGTACCAAATCTGTTTCATGCTTTGAGATCAGCACCAAAGGGATCGTGGGATTGTTGTTGCTATGACTACTACAATAGTTCCCTCTTTTTATTTCTTATTTCCCCCTCATTGCTGACTGTTAACTCACCCCCCCCCCCTTGTGATTGTCGTCATTTCAAAATGTCTTAATGTAACT
>JAMKCH010012621.1:0-28347 GCA_023653785.1 Ophioderma brevispina
AAAGCCATCCAATATTATTCTTATTGTGCAAGAAGCTGACTTGACAAAAATAGTTTTAAAATGGCTTCAAAACTAATAAGACTATTTGCTTCCTTCACAAGTTGCATGAAAGTGGAGCGGTTTGGGCTGCAAAATTGTCGACAACCCCTCCCCTCGGTACAACAAAACACAACCACTTCTATTCGAAAGATAGTTATAAATAATTTTAAAAAATGATGGTTGTGGTCAAAAACTTTGGTGGCAGGGGTGTTTTTTTGGGTCAAAAAATCATGTTTTTGAGCTAAAGACTTAAGAAAATCAAGATTTATTAATTTCTTAGCAAAACAAATTTTAAACATGATGCAATACTATCAATCTCTGACATTTATATTATAGATTTCTGTTTTATACGCCCTTTAAAGGGTCTAGAATTTTAGCCCCAAAATCACTTTTTTTCCTAAAAAATATCCTTTTTATCACATGTCTCCACAATGAGTATTACCTGAACCCTTTATGCAATGTATAAAACCTAATCGATAACAAAGAGGATACCATAAAAATAAAATAATTTGGCTTAATTTGCAGCCCAAAATTCATTTTTCGGCCTAGAAATCATCCCTGCCACCAAATATTTCAACCACAACCATCATTTTCTTAGTCTCATATATTTATCCTTCAAATAAAGGTGGTTGTGTTTTGTTGTACCGAATGGAGGGGCAACTCGAAAACTAGAGCACTTTTCAAAGCTCGACCGCTCTCTTATGACCGAATGCCCAATATTTTTGTGTGTTGGGCGGTACGCGCTAATCGCACTGTGGTATTGCACCACAGATGCATAATAATTATATAATTTTGGATGGCTGAGGTTGATAACAGAAAATATCGCCCGAGCCTAGATCAAATATCGGCCGAGTCGAAGACGAGCCTGATATTTTCTTGGCGATATTTTCTGTTATCAGCCGAAAAAAAGCCATCCAATATTATTCTTATTGTGCAAGAAGCTGACTTGACAAAAATAGTTTTAAAATGGCTTCAAAACTAATAAAAAAACTATTTGCTTCCTTCACAAGTTGCATGAAAGTGGAGCGGTTTGGGCTGCAAAATTGTCGACAACCCCTCCCCTCGGTACAACAAAACACAACCACTTCTATTCGAAAGATAGTTATAAATAATTTTAAAAAATGATGGTTGTGGTCAAAAACTTTGGTGGCAGGGGTGTTTTTTTGGGTCAAAAAATCATGTTTTTGAGCTAAAGACTTAAGAAAATCAAGATTTATTAATTTCTTAGCAAAACAAATTTTAAACATGATGCAATACTATCAATCTCTGACATTTATTTCTGTTTTATACAATATATAAAGGGTCTAGAATTTTAGCCCCAAAATCACTTTTTTTCCTAAAAATATCCTTTTTATCACATGTCTCCACAATGAGTATTACCTGAACCCTTTATGCAATGTATAAAACCATATCGAGAACAAAGAGGATACATAACAATAAAATAATTTGGCTTAATTTGCAGCCCAAAATGCTTTTTCGTCCTAGAAATCATCCCTGCCACCAAATATTTCAACCACAACCATCATTTTTTCGTATCAATATTTATCTTCAAATAAGGTGGTTGTGTTTTGTTGTACCGAATGGAGGGGCAACTCGAAAACTAGAGCACTTTTCAAAGCTCGACCGCTCTCTTATGACCGAATGCCCAATATTTTTGTGTGTTGGGCGGTACGCGCTAATCGCACTGTGGTATTGCAACCACAGATGCATAATAATAAGATTTACTGTAACACTTCAATATAATCCTAGAATATTATGTACTGTTGTTTCAGGGCCTGCTTGATGTAGATGAGATGAGACTCTATACTGGACAGCTACTTGCCATAGTCCTATGTTATGTTGAGCCCAGTAGTGTGGACAGCCTTATTTTGGAACTCACCCATGGTGTTAATGATGAGGTAAAGTCATTCATGCTTGAGCTTCAACAGTTTTGTAGAGATTTAAAGGTGCTTGTTCCGATTTTTGTCTATTATGTTTTCTACTTGATATGAGAACCTGACACTTGTACGTACTGACCATCAAGTATCGTGGGAAACAAACTTGTGGTTTTGATGCTTGATGCGATAATGCATAGTGCAACGCCCTATTCACTACTGTGCTAATATTGATGGTTAACCATTAAAACGGTAGTTTTTTATCTGTATCTCCCAGCTGTTTGACCCCATACAAATTGTCTCTTTTATTTTTAGAACAATTTTAAGCAGTGGCGACACAATTTTGACAACTGATATAAATAGGGACATGCAAGAGCTCTCATCTCTGCAAAATCAGACAAATCCATTGCGGGAATATTGCCATATAGGCCTACAAAATTCATGATTTGTATGTTATAGCGCCCTCTATATGCCAATTCTCCATAGAAAGACGTGGAAAACTAGATTTTTAAGAAAAATCATATTGCCCGCAATGAAATTTATTAAAATTTGCACAGAATGTAATTAGTGGACTAAATATTCCAAATCAGTTGTCAAAAGTGTGTCGCCGGCGATAATTTTTGTTTTATTCTGGTTTTGTCATAATAAATGAGACTTTCAAACAGCTGTGATCTTAAGAAAGAAATGGATTTGAAAGCTTAAATTTCGGGACAACAATGAGAAAAATATGGTCCTTTTATCTGATATCAAAATTGATAATACTTCCGGGAAAATAGGGGTCCCAAAGACGATCGGAACACTCACCTTTAAAGGAAATGGAATTCTAGTTGTTTTTATCAAGTTTTTGTACAAACTAAATCCAGAATCCAAAAATATCAGCATGAAAATAAAATTAGTTGGGAAAAATCCACAGAATTTAGCTATCATTTTTTTTTTATGGTCGGATGCTGTGAGAAGTGGCCTGTCGAGAGAAATGTTAATTTTTTTTGTTCAAAATTTATGAAATCCTTTCTGCAATTGAAGAGCTATAAACACCAAAATGTGTCATGATGATCTTTGACCTATCCTTTCTATGGAGTGTTCACAGATAGTCGTTCAAGATCACATGGGCTGAGAAAACGGCCATTTTGTACAAAAAAGGTATAGGGGTTCGTTTTTTTTTATCTTGTGTGAATACCTACTGTAATACCAGTGTGAATGTCACTATCCTTGGATCTGCAAGAGCTGTTATTTGCATGATTAACAATGGTTCACATTAACCTCAAAGAAAGCCTAAATCTACTTCTATCAGGGTTTACAATCGATATGATAGATTAGGTCGGGCGAACCTTTTCAAAGATGTTAGGGAGTGGTTTTTAGAATTAACGTAGAATGGGAACTGAACTTTATCAATGAATGTTCCTGCATTTCTTTGTAGGTGGTTTATATTTTAATTCCATTGTTCCCTTTCAATTCCTAGTGGATCGTCCTCGATTTGGATGAAATGTATTAAAGGATTATTGCCGAGTCTGGCATGTTCAAACAATACACAGTTCGCAAGAGACGTATACCTGTTCATGAAAATACAATGGTTTTACTTACTGAAGAATGTAAACAAAGAATTCATACTTCTGGTATCAAAAATAGCTTATATGTGGCAAGTCAATGTTTTCCCCCACAGTCAATGTCAAATAAAATAAAGCATTTTTAAATTGACACTCCACTCCATACTCCACTTAGTTTCTCCACTTAAAGATGATAGATTTAAAGATGATAGGTCCAATCAAAGTAGCACCAAAGATGTAACATGACCACGTCCATCTAGTGATGTCAGAGTTCATTGGACAAGACTCAAGAGGTCATTTGGGGTCAGTTAAATCCAGTGATTATGCAAGCAGGTGAGACTAGTGGTTTGAGAACCGGTTTGTTTCAACTTTAAAGTTGTAGATGAGTAGAAAATATTCCAGTTGGTGGTTTGCTGAGGCATTAGCAGAGCCCTGTGACAGGATGTATTTGTATCCTGAACCATCATTAATATCATATTTCCCATGTTTCGTTGTAGGTGAATTGTAGCCTGGAAGCAGCTGATGTGACATTGCACTTAGCCTTGGCAAATGCACTAGCTGTAGCATTACAAGGTCAAAGGTCATCAGCTGCCCTTGACACACCAACAGAGGTCAAAGGACATTGCAAAGTTGTCAATGGTAATCTGAAGGACATTATGCAGAAGTTAATTGAACATTGTCAGAACACAAAGAAGACAAGAGTGAAAGAGGTAAGAAAAACACTGATAGTACACAGACGATAGCGGCCAAGCCTCCTTCAATATAGCAACTCAACAAAGCTAATCAAAATAGATTACGGCAATACAGACACAAACCACAAACCGATTTAGATGTTTTGATGTGTTATTCGTACAAAAAAAAATCGGAAATATCCCTCACAGTGGAGTTGACTCTTCAGCTCTAACGGTTTTGGAATAAAAAATATTACTTGACAACATAAAAAAATATAATTGGAATTTTTTTGTTAATGGTGACATCTAAAGTTGGGATTTCTTGGCCGCCCTCTCCTTATAATACATTTTGTCATGGGAATGCAAAATGCTTGTATGTGTAATGGCTTCAACGACATATATAAGGTAGACAAGCGGATTCTCCACAAACGTTGTAACCCAAATCGAGGTGCCCAAAAGTCTTATGATGAGCATACGCACTTCATTATCATGTTTTGGGCACCACCATATTTGGTTTACGTGTCATCGTATTCGGAAAGTCCTTATACATATTTATGAGACTCGCGAGTATTTTATGTTTGTTGTATTTAGCGAGTGAAAACAACAACTGATGTCACATGCTGTCACTCGGACTCAAATATCTTTTCCTAAGCAAAATTAACAGGGGGTCATCGGGAGACTTTATGTAGAGGCATGGTTCCTTCAATCGATTGGTTTTCGCATAATTATTGCAGAAAAAACGGCCGATCAGAAAATGGAACACTGGGGAAATGCAACACCGATAACATAACGCGTGATGCAGACTTTTATATGCTTGTGCAACAACAGTGACAACGCAAGAGTGCTTGCGCAACAACAACCACAGCGCGCTGAGTGTGAGAGAAATTGGTTACGGACTTGGGCTATTCCATAATACACATGATTCACTTCCTCTTATTTAGTTCTATGAATAGCTTCCATGTAATATATCTATGTAAAGCTCTATATTAGGTAACTTTTTTATATTTCCTTGAGTCAGTGGCTCTTCAGGTGACAGTCGCCTGAAGTGAGTGCAATATATTCTTGTACCATACAAAAAAAAGTCATTAAATATATTATTTAAATATCAGGCTTACTCAAACCAAATCTTGTGTTGTACTGTCGTTCTCATCGATGGATTTGTCTTGCCTCGCCTTTCCTCACATTCTTCAGCTTTAACGAGGCCCCTTTGAAAGCAGCATTTCCCGGGGGGCCTTGTTTTCAAAAGTGGATATGATGTGTGAACAAGAAAACATGTAAAAAGTGTCCCTTTTTTCCCCAACAGGCAATGTACATGCGTACATTGATTAGGGTGTCAAAAACAGCAAAATATGTAAAAAAAGGGTTTTCTTAACACTGAAATTGTGATGTACGTGTTTAGGGTATTTTGAGTTTTTACTGCAGAGTTTGAAATATTAAGTTTCCATAACTGTTTACTTCTTTCTTCTTTGATACACACATCAAAAGTTACGCCTTATACAATCTGACAAAAAATAAAGTACAATATAACAGATTTTAAGGTATTTTCTTTATTTTTTCAAAACTGTCCTGTGCGACATGTGGCGGGTTTTCCCAGATCACATCACATACAGCTATATTTTGCATAGCAAAACAGACAAATATGTTTAGGGTATGTTTTTAGTTAGTAAAAATGCTTGTTTTGGGTGCATTTTGAAAGTCCCATGTTCACGCATCATATCAACCTTCGAATACAAGTGGCCCCCAGGACAGCATTTGCATTCCTCAAAATCTTGTGAAATCCCTCATCACTGAGACTTGCGAATCTCATGGGCCTGGATGAAGCCATTTTTGTTTTTCATAGTAGTATTGTGGGTAAACATGCTCCGGTGACCAACTCGGCATTTTGTTGTAGTTGCAATAAACAATTGGTATCAGCAAATTTTTGATATCGATAGGCAATCACTGAATACATACTAAAAATGCCCAGATGCGATACAATATTTAATACAAGGATTGTTTCGCATCCAGGAATTTTGACCAAAACCATACAATATAAAGTTTTGTTTGTACCACTCGGAAGCCTGATATAAATAATGTGTAATTCTTGCATTCCTTTGCAGGCTGCTTGTATCTGGCTGTTAGTGTTAGTAGACATTTTTAGGCATCTTGAATCAATACAGGTAAGCTATGAATTCTGTGTGACAAGGCCATTAGATAATTTTGAGATTTTGCAAGAGGTGCTAATTTCCTTGAAATATGTAGACATCAAGACATGGGTGCATTGTTCATTTCTGATCAACCAAAGACATGGGTGCATTGTTCATGTCTGAAAGACCAAAGACATGGGTGCATGTTCATTTCTGAAAGACCACCGAATAACATGGTTGAATCCCTGAAAAAAAATACAGCCTTCCCCAGTTACTTTACATACATACAATTTTGCTTATATTTTGCAAGAAATTAAGAGAATGTATGTAATATTTTATCCGTAATAGGTTGCTTTCAACTCTTCATCTGTAACCAGATTTTTAATTATTTCCATTTACAGGAGTTACTCCCTCTTGTGCACACAATACTAAGTGAGCAGAATGCTACATGGGAAAGTAAGTATACAGCATATGTGATCAAGTCAAAGGAGTCATTTGTCAAGAAAAATTCAAATTAAGCTATGGGTTTATTTTGCCACAAATCACATTAGAATTGGACTTGCAGTCTAAGATCAGGGGCACCACCAGTGAACTTTTTAGCAACTTTTCCTCTTGCATGATGTATTGGGGTGTCTGCAGGGAGACGTGCCCCTCAAAGGCTGGAAATTTTGGAAGATTCAGCACAAATGGCCCGATTTGGTGCATACTTTCTGGCAAATTTTCCTCCTTTCTTGTGTGAAGCAGGGGGTGTCTGGGAGGGAAGTTGGACATTTTTGAAAGATGCAGCACAAATGGCATGGTACACCTTAAGGGAAAATTTCCTAAACTACTTCTTGGGCAATGCAGGGTGTTGTTAGAGGGGGATTTTGCCCCTGAGAAGTTTCAGAAGATGCAGCGATTGGTGCATACTTTTTTCAAATCTTCCAACGTCATCAAAGTTGTTGTCATTGTTGTCTTGTACTTTTATTCTTCCTTTCCTCTCTTTCCTTTTTTTAGGGGGTGGGGGGATGGCAGGTGGCTCCCCCCCCCCCTCATGGCACTACCCCTGCCTGAGATTTTAGTGTTGCTGAATGATGAAATGAAAACAGGAAGTAGAATGCTTCTTCTTCTTCTTCTTGCGTATGAGGCAGCAGCTAGATATGTTGTAAGCGTTGGAGCCAACTCACTGTTGATTGGTTGGGGTTTGAGAAATCTGTGTCTACCAGTGGACGAAAGGTAGGAAACTCATTGAGAATGTGATCTCTTGACCAGAGCCAAGGCAGTGGTGCGTAGGGTCGTTGGGCTGGCACCCCATGAAGATCCAGGGAGTCGGCACAGGAGATTATTCCTCGAAGATACCTTGGCGCATACGGACTCGACAGTGCTGCCGGTACGCGTAACAGTAACAAGCTTGAAGGTAAAGCTTCACTCCCAAGTAGGTTGGTGTAGGATTGTATGGCAGAGGCGCTCCATTGAGGTTGATTTGAAGCTGGCGATGAGCCTCTTTGGTGTTGAGGTGGAAGGCAGTAGCGGTGGTCTTGGCTTCGCTCGGCTTCAGTCTCCATGTCTTGAGATATGCTGCAAGTAGGGCCATGTCTGTAGTAAGTGTGCTTTCTACTTCTGTCCAGCTGCTGTCCGAGTGGAGGAGGGCAAGATCGTCGGCGTAGCCATTATTGTCTAGATGTTGTTTGAGGTAAATCGCTGATATACAAGTTGAACAGTATAGGAGCCAGTACAGATCCTTGTGGTACTCCATTCCTCAGATGACGCAGACGACTACTCTGCCCATCACTGGTCTTGAGAATAAAGCTATGGTTTGCAAGCATGTTACATATGAATTGTACAAGGTGACGATCCGGGATGGTCCTGAGAAGCTTGAGTGTCAGGCCCTGGTGCCACACGGTGTCGTATGCTGCAGTAAGGTCCACCAAGATGACGCCTGCCTTACGGCGCTTTTCAAAGCTTTCCTCAATATCATTTGTGAGTTTTACAATCTGATGGACAGTGCTCCGGCCACGGCGAAATCCTGCTTGTTCGTCAGGCAGATGGGGATCGACGACGGGCTCCAGCCGGGCCAGGATCATCCTCTCACGGAGTTTGAAGGAGACACACAGTAGTGATATTGGGCGGTAGTTCTTAGGGTTGTCGACAGGCTTGTTTGGTAGAATGCTATAAGGCTATTTCTCAAAATAAATGTTAGTGACAAATGACTCATTTAATTTGGTCATAACACATGTGATTAGGGTAACCTGCAGAAAACATAATTATTGTCAACTGTCACACCAAACTGGGTAAGCATATGTGTAAAAAGGATGGAGTTACTTATTCAAAGTTGTCATGCCTTGCTGAGGGACTACATGGAATGACAACTACATGTTGATGCTTTTGTCCTTGATGGGTAGGGTTTTTGTGTCACCTGCCTTAAGGCAGGTTGTTGTTGTCCACTGTTGTTGTCTGTTGTTGTTGTTGATGTGAAAAAGGGTTAACATTTGCCTGTAATATCCGCATACTTCAATGGATTTAGACCAAACTTGAGTCGTAGATGCAACATGGGATCCCTCATTTGCTGATGAGGTCAAAGGTCACATACCAAGGTCAAAGGTCACATACCAAGGTCAACGGTCACATACCAAGGTCAAAGGTCACATACCAAGGTCAAAGGTCACATACCAAGGTCAAAGGTCACATACCAAGGTCAAAGGTCATGTGAGGTCAAGTTGTAAGATAGGTGGAAAATGTAAAATTGACCTCAATTGAAAAGTTTGTTGGACCAAACTTGAGTCATAGGTGATGTAGTCAAAGGTCACATGCCAAGGTCAAAGGTCATATGAGACCTATCATTACAAACTGCGACGGCAGGCAACACATGCAGTCTGAGGACCGATGTGGTGTTTTAAAAAAACTATCAGTGATCTTTACAAGAGTACTTACAAGAGTACTTTAAAGTGACAGGAGGTGATTTCGCTCAAATTGCACTGGATTGGTTGTAGACCACCTACTGAGAATGTTTCGAAGGTTAATTAGTCAAACAAGTACAAAAGAAAAACCGCAGACCTTGTTTTGAACTTGCCTGACTATCGTAATCGTCTCTATAGAACACTGTGCTTTGATTTTCTGTTGTGCATGACAGAAAATACTAAATCTTCATCTTATTACATAAAGACTGTATATTTGACTTATTCACTTCAGGTGTGATCTAATACATAGCAAAGCATTCCGAATATGCAAAAAACCGGGTTCGAAAAAAAATTGGGGGCGCTTCTTTTTGGAAATCTCATGTGTCTTCAAAAGAGGAGGATAAATCTGTTCATGGTAGTTGTGAACAAAATTAAAATCTGTATGATAATCTCCAAAGGCCAAATTGTTGCATACCAAAGCAAACCTTGTTTGATATGGTTGAGCTGCTCACAATGGCATTGCTTTCTCTCTCATTGGGTGAAGTCTGCAGAATTTGGAACCATCGATCGGCAGCCATCTTGTATTGACAGAGTATAGACCCATTTTGAGCATATATTTGTAATTGACTATCATTACATACCTCTGGTCTCTAATTTGATTATACTAAACTACAATAATTTCTGTTTTTTTGTTTTATCAGGGTCAGGAAAAATTGACGCCCTAACAGAAGAGGTGAGGACATGTCTGACGTCTGTCATCAAATCCCTGCAGTCATAACTGATGTGGTGTAACAGTGGAATTTGACTGATGTAAATTAAGCTTAAAAGTGCACCCTAAAAAAAAAAAAAGAAAAAAAAAGAAAAAAAAACAAGATTGACTGCTTCCTGTAAACTCAAAACCAGTTTGTGTTTACAACTGCTGGAAACTTTGTATTCTATTGTTTCTTAAATTTCTTACTTGAAGGATGGGTGGATGGGAGAAGAAATTCCGCCTCTTTAAAAATTAACATTGAACGACAAAAATATTGCATACTTTAGGCCCCAAAGGGTTTTTTCGCCACTAATTTCTAAAATTACCTATTTTTTTTTAAAATTTCTCAGAGGAAAAGTGGGCCAAAAATGAAGAAACTTGTATTTCTCTTGCCAACTTTGGAAATAAGCATATTATTTTTTGGCCTATTTCATCTAAATCCTTAAAGCTTTGGAATAATCAAATCTGGATCTTATGCAATCATATCAGCTTTCTTATTACAATCCTGGGGCAACAATCTCAGCTACACATGCTAAATGCGATATAAAGTTGTTTATTTGGGTGCACTTTGTGATGCCAATTTGGATATATAGCATGAAGTTATTGTGACAATGATACATGTATGAAGATTGCTTCAAGTGTTTCTTCCTAAAGTTTTTTGCTCAATAGGGCCAACTGACTGATTTTTTAAAATTTTAGCAAATTCTATGTAAATTCCTCCGAAGCAAAAACTAAGAACTAATTTTAATCAGCATATTATTTGGTAAGAAATTCCCTGCTGTAAACATTACTTTTTTAAGGCTGTTTACTGGCAGTTAGTTGAAATAAGGTTAGATAAACTGCAGGAATAATCAGTTTTTTTACACCTACTCAAATCAGTTTGACTTCTCATATTTTTAAACTCTCATTGATATGGTAGATATTTTGCCAGAAATAAAGGTTTTCATGTTGGTATTATATTGATGTTTGTTAAGCTATGTAATAAAAATGAAATTGAAATATTGAGAGATGGGATCCTCCAATACCATGTTGGTTTTTTAAACTTAAAGGGGCACTAAACCCCGTCTAAATCCCATGAAACCATCACTTGGCACTATTAAACGTGAGAGTTTGGTGTAATTGGAAATATTGTATTTTTAAATCATTCATCTACAAATAGTTTTTTCCCTGACTTTGTCATTATGGTTAATAAAGCTAAATACGATGTTTTCAGTGACCAGAAATTGACTTGTACAGTACTAAATGGGTTTATTGTGAATACCCAGAATTACCCATTAAAATGATAATTGGACTCAATTAAATTTTGGATTAAGGTATGTTGGCATTTGATCTAAGTCCTAAGAAACACAGGTAATAATATGCTGTATTTGGGTCACACACCTTAACAAATTGTAACTGCTTTATAAATTAGTGTAAATTTCCTGATACAATTTTAAATATTAAATGTGCTTGTTCCGATTACCTTGGACCCCCCTATTTACCCAGAAGCCATGTCATTTTGGATATCCGAGTCAAGGTCGTATTTTTTCTCATTGGCTTCCTGAAATTGGCTTCCAATACCATCTTTCCTAAGGTACAAAGACCAAAAAACTGCTGTTTAATGGTTTAACCATCATATTAGCACAGTAAGTGAATATTCCTTGCCATGGGCATTTTGCTTCCCTACTATAAAATCACAACTTTGTTTTCCCACAATACTTGGTGCAGTGTATTGTTAGTGCCAGGCTTTCAAAGCAAGTAGAGAACCAGATACGCATAATCGGAACAACACCTTTAAGGTTCATTCATACATTAACTGGAAAAAACGGTGGTAAATGTATTGACATATAATCAGCATTGTAAATTGATTTATGTTTTGATAAGCAGCTTAATTTTTCTGGGTCAAGAAATTTTAATAAATGAATCGGAAGCCACAATTTTGTTACAAGATTTGTTTGGAATGTATCGCAAAACAAGATATTTGGGAATTTTGCAAATTAGGGAATCTTGTGATTTTTTAAATAAATGAATTGCCGATTCCAAGGTTCTTGCCTCCCAAAATGGTTGTCAATGTATGTGACTCTGTTTGTCCTTAATCAGTTCAAATAAGATTTTCCTCTTTAAACTCACTAATACAGTTTGAGTAAATCTTGAGGTGACTAAGACAGTTTTTAAAACCTTTTGGTTCAAAAAACGGGTAGAAACATGCATTTTGATACTCCTATCATGCCATATATATAGCAAGAATCCATCTTTGTTTGCATTAAATTTTTCACAAATTTTATCAATATAAGACTAATTAAACTGTTGCATTAATTTTTCATGGATCACAATTTAGGCAAATAAATTGCCTATCAAATTGAGGTTTGTCTTATCATAAATATTTCATTCTCCTTCTCCGTATGCATTATATGAAATTATAGCAATGTATAGACGAACTGTTTAATAGAATTTAAATCACAGCGGTGCTATGTGGACATAAATTACCTATTTTTTTAAACATTTACGAAGGTGTTATGTTTTTTTTTAGATTACTGTAGTAACGAAAGCATTAGATGTGGGTGGTTAACAAAATAGTGGCAATGATTCTGATTTTGGAAAATTATGGTATGGATGGTAGAAGCTTAAGTGACATAGATACTATAAAAGAAAAAAATAGTGTGAAAATTGTCACAATTTGTTGATATTTTGCCCTTTTTAATTTTCCCCGCGCCCCATAGCTTACTCGAAAACGATTCCGACAAATCCACCCCAAAAAAAAAAAAAAAATCGCCAAAGGATCGCGGCACATGGTGACGTCAAGGTGATGACCATCCATAATTTAGTCGTTGTAAAAGAACCATCATCATAATCGCAGTGTTGCCACTAATAATTAAAACACAACGGAAATGAAACAAAATAATGCATTCTGTAACTTATTTTCTGATTTTAATTATTATTTCATTAATCCATCATATTACAACAACAGTGTCCAGCAATACACTTCCGAGTCATCGAGTCAACACGATGTTTTGGTCATCACTTTGACATGACGTCACGAGGAGAGCAAAATTGGGCCCTTTGATCATGGAAGGCCGTGGCGAAAAAAAATCCGCACCGTTTCCCTTCGTATGTTCAAAAAATGGCAAAAAATAAAATGCCTCTATTTTGGGTTAATTTTACAAAAATCAAATTGGTATTATTTTTTTCGGGAATTCGTGATGTATTACATATATTTTATGGGAATGGTAAGTCAAACTGAGCTTGAACAAAATCTTTGACATATTTCCTTTTAAAAAGGAAAGGATTTTAAGTTTAAAAACCAGCGTCTGCTCAGTAGCTCAAATTTTAATCAGGGACTGGTTTTAGATTTCCTTTACACTTAAAGATTTGTTTATTTTTGTTGAATTAGTCAGACATCATACATTTCCCTTGTGAGTGGTGTAGCTTGTCCTTATAATTATCTATATATTCAGTATAACATTTTTTTTTGTTAAATGATCCCCAAAGTTTTAGTAGCATGTTTGTCCGATAAAAGTTGAACCTGTCAAGTTTTTACCTTTATGAGGTTGACTTATTGTGCTGAAAATTGAGATGAGCAATTTTCTGAAGTTGCCCTTTTTAAGGGGGGAAAATTCAGAATACATTTTTGTGTTGTCTGCTGTAGGCAGTTTAGCATATAGACCAGTTAACCTTCGTCACTTATTCTTTTGTGCTGCGAATCGTATGGCCATAGTAGAAACTCTTAACAATACAATTGCCCGTGTGTAACAGTCAGCCGACCTATTTCAAGATACCAGCCCTAATATTGTTTACAAACATGGCTGTTAACTGGTCTATAGTTGGGCTTACTGTGTCTGTGAATATGTGGGCATATGTGTACATTAAAATGTATCCTGCACTTCCTTGAACTTGTACTCTTCTTGGACTCTTATCTCCAGTTTGGCACAAAAAGCATCTTGGTGTGTTTTTTGATGCATATTGTGCATAAATCTGATATTTTGGAAAGTTATCAAGTATACATTTTTGTTTGCAAGGTTTTGCTTCCTTCATTAACACCTTGCCTGTAAAAACCGTAATAAAATTGTTGAGGATAGACCACCTGAAAAGACGTGAACCCAAAAACAAAAGTTGGAGTTTTCAGTGGCATTGCAGTGTACGGCGACACAAACGCACGGACTACAGTCAATATTGCAAGTAGGCTTTCTTGCTCATTCATTCGGAAACTCTTTGCGTAAAATCAAACCCACACATTATTGCGTAGTACCACACAGTGACCAGAAAAATCCCAAAACTGCAACTTTTGGCTTGGGGTTTAAAGTCTTTCCGGCATTCTATAGCAGCCATTTGTGCCACGTTTTTTTCACAAGTGAGGTGTTAAATGATCATTGAATCAGTGAATTTATTTCCATAAAAAACACAAAAGTAATAACACAAAATGCAAACAACAAATACAAGAATTCTGGAGGAGAGGCGAAAGGCCAATAAGGTCGAAAAGTATTCTACCCCTTGGGACAACAGACTACACATGAAAGGACCAAAAGAAAAGGGACGACCGACTAACAAGACAGGAACAGGACGTGCTCAAAAACGACAAAAACATGAGTCTGTAAATGCGATAATTAAGAACATTGTTCACAAAGATATTTATTTACTGGTACTTCTGGATAAGGACCGTTTAAGTGTATTAACGAAATTGTTTAACAGTTTTTGCTTCCTTGCACGATTTTGGACGTGAGTTCCCAAAGAATGGGGCCCTGGATCGAATTCCATGGTCCTGAAAAAGATTTTTTATTGTTTGTTTATTTAGTCATTGGCATGTCTTGTTGGATAGTCGGAATATCGAACGGTGTGCGAAATAATTCTGAAAGGCCACAGGAAGCCCATTAATAGAATATTTAAACCTGACTAACCTCGTTCTAAGTATACTATCATTTAATTGTAGAATATTGCTATGCAATAGTGGTCCAGTATGACTTCTATAGAAGCTCCTTGTCATAGTTCTTTATTGCCCACTTCTGAAGTCTATGACTACTTTATCAAACAAGTTACATGTAATTTCCCCAATATAAAGAATACCATAACTGATATAAGGTAGTAATAAAGCTGGCAATCCAGTGTATGTAGATACGGATCCGGGGCTAGAAAATTTCAATTTGTTCATGACAGAGCAAGACCTAGGCAACCATAATGTATATTTCAAAACTTGAAAAAATTATCAGAAACTCAGCACAATACTGATCACAAAACATGGCAAGATACTTTTTGTGCCACTGTAGTTAGTGCCTTTCATGCCCATTAGTCATTTTTGTAAAGTAAGGTGCAACCCCTGACTGGCACTAGCTATTTTGGTTAGTTTTGAGGATCCAGAATATGGTTAATCACTTTGGGGTATGCCTCTGATTGTATAGGGATAATCGGAAAGCGCTGCCTTAAAGCCACTATCATCATTTTTTTTTTTCCAAAATAAAATGTCATTTTGTCTCCAAATTGCTAGTGTTAGGTCATAGCACACCTTATATTACTGTTCCTTGTGAAACCACGCATACACTTAAGCCTTTTAAAGCGGTCCTGAAGAAGCCATTTACGACGGTTTCTGCGCCTTAAAAAAGCGGATCCCGACTTTTATCACTTACTGTGCTCAAGTGATCGAGATCTCGATCAAACATGTGGCAGGTATATAAAATGCTGCCTTTGTGTACATCAAGGTTGTTTAATAACAAGCATAAACATCATAATTATCTCAACAACTACGGCGCTTTACGCTTAGCCACTTATAGGTCTTTACTACAACAATTCCAAACCAACCGTGTAAAAAAATGCACTTTGATGAAAGATAGGGGGTGCTGTTGTGTTTACCTTTTTGAAAAAAATCACTGATAGTGGCTTTAAAGGAGCAATTTGTGATCCACAGCCTTATTCCCCACTCCAACTTACCTTAAACAGGTGAGATTTTTGTATCATCTCAACCACTACCCTAAGTATTGTATGTATGGCCAATATGAAATGGCATATTTGATTTTCTCTGCGGAAGAAATTTTTTTAATTTTGTATTTTAAGAGACAAAATTGGCGCACAGTGGGATATGGTGATGCAAACCTGCAGATAACAAAAAACATTTAATTGACTAAAATTTTAAGAATAATCTTTCTCAAGTATATCTAGTGACCCATAATAACACAGAAGGTCAGCAATCACACCATACACCTTAAGCAAAGACGTTCTAGATCTTATTCCTAGCAGTTTAAATAAGTGTCAACAATTCCATTAAAACTAAATTGTTTGGAGTCCAAATCACCCCCTCCAAATTGTCCTTTCTTACATTTGTAAATATTTTATTATATATTTTCTTACTCGCACATACATAGTTAAATTTTATGCATTTTGTGTATTTTAAGGTGACCTGTCTATAATGTTCACCATTAGGCCTGAATGGAAATTTCAACATTCTTGAAGACGGCATTATGATACATTTTGTAATTTAAGGTCGCTGGACAGGTACATGTCATTGGTGCTCGAACCATGAATAGTGGTAAATATAGTTAATCTGTGGTCAAAATAAACTGACAATTTATAGTTGTAGAGATACAGTTTTCTTAGGCAAAGTCTCCATGTCATACCCTTGCTATTTTCCAATGATGCCTAGTAGAGGAAAATGCTAAAAGGGTATTTCAAGCTCACAAACTTTTGCAAAATTTGCCTTCCGCAGGCAATAAATAATTTTGAGCTTTCTCAAAGTATTCATTGGTTGCAGTCAACCATTATCTAGTTGGATTCCTTGGCTTTCTTTTCTGAAAATGTCTTATTTTATATATTTATTATCATTACTTACTTGCAGTTTTTACAAAATCTCTAAAATACTGCCTTGAGGAAGGCATACATTGTATATTGGTTGTTGATCGCAAACCATGATCAAAGGCAGACCATTTCTATAAGTCTGCCCTTGTAATATGTAATATCACAATTGCAATAAAAAACAACCATACATTTCAAGGGTTGAATAACAGAAGGTCCTAACTCACTCATGCACTTTTTGGCCATTTTGAGATTTTGGTACCCCCAAAATCTGTATCAACCATATATTCCTAAAATTATAAGGTCTAAACTCAATTCCACTTCCCATTGTAGATAAAGCAGAATTTCACTTGACCACATCATTGAGAACATGTGTGGTCTAGAGGAAAAGCGCAAGACTCATAATCATTAGGTTGTGAGTTTGAGCCCCGCCGAGGCCAACGTGTTGTGTCCCTGGGCAAATCACTTTATCTCGCTTGTCACATTCTCATCAATTAGAAGAAATAAATATTCATGCAAGAAACAGATGGACTTGTTTAAAAATCAAATTGCAAACAAACAAACATTCAATTGTTTGCATCAATGAAATATTTTGGTGAAGTGGGATATTGTCTATTTCCATTGTAAACCAATTCTCTTAAATTAACATGTACATTTATTTTTTTATTGTCACCTCATTGTCTGTATTAATTTTGATGTACCTTGTGTATATTTGTCAAATGTGGTAAATAAATGGTTTCATGGTTTTGTACTAGTCATTGCATCGGTCTCTTTTCTAAAGGATGGTCTCATTTAATCCCATAGGTAACTGAAAAGTAACTAAAGGGTCTAAAAATGGGTTTTGCCAACAGGTGGTCATTCAAGCAAATAAGAAGTTACGTATTAACTAGTAACCCAATTTGTTATGGATCGCACAATGCAATCGGTAAAATAAAACATTGTGACACGTGTATTGAGAGGCTTTGACCCCATGTCAAGGGTTCAATCACCTCGGTTTGAGACTGTCGTTTGCAGGTGGCAGCGGATTGTCTGTCCGCGGAATGTTTGCTACATTGTTACAACCATTCACACAGGTGCTTTCCAGAGAAGTGCGTGTTCGCGCCAATCCAATATTCAGTTCACTTTATTTTTTCACACAGACGAGATGTTTGCCCTCCCACCCAATAATTTACTCCCAACCAAAATTCTAAATTTATGCGGTATGCCACTTGGGTATAATGCTTGTTAACCGCGGCTTGTTGATTACGGCACGAGGCCTTGCTCTTGATTGCTCTAGATTTGGTATCGGTTTTGTCCAATCCTGAAATTAGAAAATGGGTCTGTTTGTGGGCCATTGGGTCACCTTGGTAGGCCACTGGATCCTTGGGGACCACAGGGTCCGTCGTGAGGACGGCCCTCCATGTCCGGCTTGTATGCTTGTACTTGGTGGGGCTTTTTGGAATGCTTCTTCTTAGCGTGTCCACGAGTCATTGGTAATGGCTTTGTGGTGGTGTCAGGATTTATTCAGCTGAGTATGCTGATCCGGGGCCGCGTGTATCCATGATATGGATGCTCCTTGAAATGGGGTAGGTAGGGCATGTAACGATGTTGTAAAGATTTGGCGGATCGAAGCTCATGCCCGCAAACTTGTCTTGTTCCCCTAATTTACTTTGGGGCAGCCGGTGTATCCTTCTCCAGCGTGCCTATTAATCCTTAAAGGTCCCAGGAAATGCAAATAGAATTGATGTGGTTTGTGTCCAGTATACAAGGAGGGGTGAGAAAGGATTCAATATTTGGGTTGGTGATGACATCATTAGTGACTATTGATTTTTCAGAGAGTAATAGAAAATTCCAGGTGACTGGTGTGAATCTATTCATAGCACTGACTGAAAATCAATAGTTTCACTAATGTCACTGGTAGTGTATTTTTGTGGCCCTGTTTATTGGAATGGAATGCCCCGTAAAGATTTGGACTAGGTTTATCATCTCATTTCCTGGGACCTTTAATTATGCGGACCATGAGCTTTAGTGGTACCAACAATATGCTTTTATTTGGCTTGGACTAAATCTGTGGAGGTCAATGTTAGGAAACTTCATTTGACTTTTTGCTACTCAAGCTTCACCAATTCTAAAGCAGATTTAATTGATGTTTGTTCTCATTTTGACAATTTTGTGCTAAGTGAACTTATAAAATCATTAATTCACCACTGTACTTTCTAATAATTCCATGCTATTCAAGTAATTAAATTTGTCACAGGCTGATGCTGCTATTTTAATGCTTGGATGATTTCCTAGTAAAGGAAAAGGGCCTAGTAGACAGATGTTGGGGCCCCATTGTGAGGCAAGTCAAGATCAGAGGCCCCACATTTATGGATTTTAAAATATTAAAGCAGCACTGGCACATTTTCAGAAAACAAGCTTGCTGTAACTTTAATCAACAAATGTCTATTACATGAATAGCATAGACTTGTACTCAATGATGATATTAAAACCACAAGGTCACAGACCGGGCAAACGAGATGCAGGACGTGAGAATCAACTCTAGCATGTGTTTTCTTGTGTTACCATTTTTCAAGTGTCTCTTTAAAGCCACAGTCATTTTTTTCCTGATTCAAAATGCCCATTTTGTATCTATATTGCTAGTGTTAGGTCATGTTAACACCTTATCCCTTTGTGAAAACAGAGCATTTTAAAGCAGTCTTGAAGATGCCATTTACGACTGATTGCTTACTAATAACTCAGATCCCAACTTTTATTAGTAAACATTGCATGAAAATCATAATTTCTTGACAAATACGGCATGATTAGCTTAGCCACTTACATGGGTCTTTACTACAACCATTTCCAATACAACCGTGCAAAAAAATAGACTGATGAAAAATAAGGGGTGCGATTTGTTTACATTTTGAAGAAATCGCTGATCGTGGCTTTAACATAGGTTCTTTGCTGACATTTCAATACCATGCTAACAGACATTTGTATGCCTTTGACACAAAATCAGCAGGAGGGCCAGTAGGCTGCTGCCTTCCTTGCTTTACTATTTCACCCTGGGTACTACAACCTCTCCGATTGGCTCATTACACGACACAACACTTCTTTATCTATGTATAAACCATATCAACATTCTTAAAATATCTTTGATTTGCTCATTACACGATATTACTTTCCAAGTGACCAATCAAAAAGTGCATACATACCAATAGACGGGTAGTACCCGGGGAGGGGGGGTTTAAATCTACCCGATTATGTACCTAAGAAGCAGTAGAATTTAAGAGTCTGTACATGTTGCCCCTTAACGTCCAAAATTGATCCAGGCCCCTATACCAATAGACTTTAAGAACAACTGGTTGATGAGTTTTGTGAAACTTATTTTAGAGCATTGGACTAGTAAACCGAAGCCCCAGATTCAAATCCTGGATGGTCAGTGAATTTTTCACTGTCAATTTATGGGTGTGGTAGAAATTGAAAAATTCTTCATGTTATTTTCCTGTTAAGATGAGCCATATACATTAATTTCATACCACAATTCACTTTTGGATTCGTAATAATCCGAAAACACATTATTTTGTACAAGTACCCAAGACTGAGGGACACCATTTTTAAACAAAGTTTCCTTTGACCTTGTTCAATGTTTTAACTTTTATTGTAACTTCGATTTTGCCATGTTTAACCTGAAACTTGGCAAAATGCCCTGAATACTAATGTAGTCCAATGATTTTTTTATTTAACCCAAAACAAATTGCAACAGAAATAATTTTGTCATGTAATATACTGTGAAAATGGCCAAAAATAATATATTAAAAGTTGAGCTAGTCAATGTTGTGAAACATGTAGATATTGTTATATTGCCCTCAAAATTTGATTAAAATATTATTTTCTCAATTTTATTTGAGAAAAGTTTTCTCACGGGAAAAGCACTTTGTTTACTATAAAAGAGAGAAAGGGGAATATCCCTAGTGTTGTTTGTACAAGGTGCACCTGTTAGATCGCGCAATAGGGGAAGTGGGGAATTCCCCAAGATGTAAACTTAGAAACTGACTCAACTTGTTTGTGCTTAAAGATCAAAACATGTTGAGGGATATGTAATTCCCCATAAAGTTATATAATGTGAAGTGATGTAATTCAGGTGATGTAATTTATGTGAATTCCAATTGGTCAGCTAGTGCAAGGTTATGTTTATGCTTGATGCTGTGGTAATGTCTATTTTAAGACTTGGGAACTTTATGAAATATTGTGTATATATGAAGGTGAACTTGGCCAGAAGATTCGCCAGCAGTTGTAATCAAGAGCTATACCAGAGCTCTGGAGCTATACAGTATAGTTATAGCAAGTTTTAACCTACAATAATGGTAGACTTGAGTTCTACATAGTGTCCAGGATTTAATACTTTGGATGCCGCCGGAGCTTGATAGCTTGATTATCTGCTGTCGTCTTTTAAAGCCAAAGAGCTTCAGTTTTGGAATCAAAAAGGGATTCCAGTTTGTGGTCCTATATGAGGACATAGCGACAGACTGATGGTGGTATAATATTTATTATTGTGGAACATTAGTGTCGTCAAGGGAAAGCCCCGTCGTCTTGAACTGCTGGACAAAATTACTTTCAGGACTGAGAAGATTCCCTTGGATTATATTACCTGAGGAGTTTAATGTGAACTTATGCGCTGTCATTTTGGAGTCTTCGCTGTGAGGACATATCATCGTTGAACTGCAACGCTTCTTGTGGACATAGTGGACATTCTTGTTTACAATTAAGTATAAATCTTATAAATTGTGTGTAATCTTACTATGTAATGTTGTTTGGACATACCAAATTCTTGAACCAGATCAATTAAAGATCATTAAAACTGTTTTATTATATAAAATTTAGATCACTTGTGCATAAGGCTCATTATTTGTATTTGAAAGGTATTTCTGACCTTTGACGCCTACGAGACGTCATAACAGAATAAAGAGGAAAGTTTGTACAGGGGTAAAAAATAAAATTGTTCAAATTGATTTAAAAGATGTTTCAATTTATCTTACTACTCCTAAGGTTTAAAAAAAAAGCACGGTCTGCCCTATCTGATTTGTAGTTTTCGTACAATAGGCATAAGGTCATCCTGGGATAAAATTTACTGATTGGTGAAATTTTGTTCATTTGGTCAAGCTTGATAAGTAATTGTATATACAGTTGGCACAAAAAGCATGGACATGTTTTTCGATCAGTATTGTGCCAAAGTCTAATAATTTTGAAAGTTTTCGAAATATATATTTTGTTGCCCATTGAAAACTCTACAAAGTGCAATTTTTGGTTAGAGGGTTTTACGTCTTTCAGGCGTTCCAGCTCAGCCATTTTTGCATTTTTTTACAAGAGTAAGCACTAGGACAAAAAAATAGCTATTTCAGGATCTAAGGTTTTCCTCAATTATACAATTCTTGAGAACTTGCATTTTGTTGCAATTAGTTTTGGGTTAAGTTATCATTGTCCAAATTTAACTAGCCTAATGCAAAATGCATATCCAATACTTAGCATTATCTTGTTTTGAGCAGTCCAAGTGTGGGAAAATATCTGATCCAAAACATGATAATGATAAAATTTGATAATTTACACCCGATATTAATTGGTCTCGCTATGAGTTTTAAAATATTGGGCTCGTCTGCATCTCGTCCAATATTTTTGCAACTCATAGCTCAACCAATTCATTTGGGCTTAAGCGATCCAATTTTATAACAAAATACTCCGAATACTATGCAAAATGCAAGCAAAATGCCCCAAATAATATGCAAAATACCATGAATACTATGCAAAATTCCCCTAATACCATGCAAAATGCCCTGAATACCATACAAAATGCCCTGAATACCATACAAAATGCCCTGAATACCATACAAAATGCCCTGAATACCATACAAAATGCCCGGAATACCATGCAAAATGCCCTGAATACCATACAAAATGCCCTGAATACCATGCAAAATGCCCTGAATACCATACAAAATGCCCGGAATACCATGCAAAATGCCCTGAATACCATACAAAATGCCCGGAATACCATACAAAATGCCCGGAATACCATGCAAAATGCTCCAAATATCTTGCAGAATGCCCGAATTCCATGCAAAATGGCACAAAATAATATGCAAAATGCCATCTATAATATGCAAAATGCTGTATTTTACAAAGTACAATAGAGGCCACTTGCATCAAAGTGTTCTTTTAGATTTTTTTCATCTTACAAATTCAAGAGATTCTGGTGGTAATGGTTTTATAAGATACTTTCTTGTCTTTACAGGTAACCCAATTTGCTAGCACATGCTAATAGAAAAATCTTTGGTAGATAATACACATTGATGTAATTATTCAGTAGATAACACACATTATCTGTGGTAGGAAGCACAAATTAAATCAGCTATGCTAGATATCAACATATAAAAGAAGTCATCTTCAGTAGATAGCACACTGTCTGGAAAGGACCGTAGAAGGTGAGCATTTATTTATTTTTTCTTATTTATTCTTTTTTTCATTTTCTTATTTATTCTATTTCTGCCGGTAGCCAGGTGAAGCCCCAATAGTGCATTTTTTTCAATTATTCATAGTGAAAAACAATGCACAACTTTTTTCCTCTCTTGGCTTCAAATCAATCCCCAGTACCCACACTCTTCCCACAAAAAAATATAAACACTTCACCGTAGCTTACGAGAGGTAACTAGGTATGGAATCAGTCGTTTTCTTCCTATGACACAATTAAGGGAGTTTTGCTGCAATTATTCATAGTGAAAAAAATCCATGACCGTGTTTTCTTTTGGCTTGAAATCAGTCGTTTTCTTCCTATGACACAATTAAGGGAGTTTTGCTGTAATTATTCATAGTGAAAAAAAAGTCCATGACTGTTTTTCTTTTGGCTTGAAATCAGTCGTTTTCTTCCTATGACAAAATTAAGGGAGTTTTGCTGCAATTATTCATAGTGAAAAAAAATATCCATAACATTTTTCCTTTAGCTTCAAATCAATCCACCGTACCAACGATCTTCCCACAAAGAAAATAGAAACACTTAACCGTAGCTTGTGGGAAATGATTAGGGTGGAAATCGGTCGATTTCGTCATTTGACATAATTAAGGGGGTTTTCCAATTATTCATAGTGAAAACAAAAATCCATAACTTTTTTTGCTTCAAATCAATCCCTAGTACCCACACTCTTCCCACAAAGAAAATAGAAACACTTCACCGTAGCTTAATGGAGATAATTAGGTTTGAAATCGGTCGTTTTCTTCATATGACATAATTGAGTTTTTGTTGCAATTATTCATAGTGAAAAATATCCATTTTTTTTTTTTTCATTTGGCTTCAAATCGATCCCCAGTACCCACACTCTTTCCACAAAGAAAATAGATACACTTCGCTGTACAATACAAAAAAGTCTGTCTATTGAAAGAAGTGTTTTGTGGGCTCTATTGTATCGGTCATATCTTTGCCCCTGGCTTTCCTAGAACAATACAATTTACAGGAGAGAATTTTGAATTCTTTGTCTTTAAAATATCTTCCTTTGAACCTAGATCGACAATGTCAGGTTTTTTTGGCAAATTAAATTTTATGACAAAGTATTTAATACTCTAAAACAATTTGATAACCCACATAATATTATAGTCGGGGACTGGAATTTAACACAAAATCCAGGTCTGAATAATTATAATTATCTACATGTTAATAATCCAAAAGCCAGAGATAAAGTTGTAATTTTGAAAGAAGAACATGATATGATTGATCCTTGGAGAAATGAAAACCCTGAAATCAAACGTTTCACCTGGCGCAGAAATCATCCAGTAAAACAGGCAATATTAGATTTTTTCCTTATATCCAAAGAATTGTCGTCACTTATGACCCATGTTGAAATTGAACCTGGATATAGAACAGATCATTCTATAATTACTATACATATGGATACCAAAAATAACAATAGAGGCAGAGGATATTGGAAATTTAATAATTCCCTTTTACCTGATACAGAATACATTAAATTGATCAAAGAAAAAATTAAGGATGTTAAAATTCAATATGCAGCTTCCCCTTACAACCTAAATTCCATAGATCAGATCCCGATAAGTGAAATTCAATTTCAAATTGATGATCAATTATTTTTAGAGGTTTTATGTATGGAAATTAGAGCACTTACTATCTCTTATGCTATAAGAAAAAAATATGTTAAAATTAGAAAAGAGTTTGGAAGAAGAAATTAAACAGCTAGACTTGCAAACTAATTCAAACCCTAATCTTCAGAATGAGCTGAAAGAAAAACAAGATCAATTAATAACATTGAGAAATGAGAAAATTGAGGGACAAATGATCAGAGCAAAGGCAAATTTAATTGAAAATGGCGAAAAGCCAACACATTTTTTTCTCAATCTCGAAAAAAAGAAGCAAATTGATAAAACAATCAAATCGCTTACCTTAGATAATGGGTTAAAAACAAAGAGTCAAAAGCATATTATTGAAGAAACAACAAAATATTATGAAAACTTATACAGTAATAAAGAGCGGTATGATAGAAATAATAGTCAATCAAAAACACTAGATCCAATATGACGAAGTCTTGCGAACTCTGAAAACGATGAAAAATGGCAAAAGTCCTGGACCAGATGGCTTTACAGTGGAGTTTTTTTAAATTCTTCTGGAAAGACATATCATACTTTATTATTAGATCATTAAATTACGCTTTTGATACAATGAAATGGTCATCCACCCAGAGATTAGGAATAATAACCCTGATTCCAAAAGGTGAAAAATCTAGACAATATTTGAAAAACTGGCGCCCAATATTTTTGCTTAATGTTATATATAAACTTGCCTCCGGTACTATTGCCCATCGAATAAAGCGGTTACTACCTAACATTATTCACGAAGATCAAAAAGGATTTATGTCAGGTAGAGACATAAGAGAAAATATAAGAACCATTTATGATATACTCTCATTAACTGAAGTAGAAAAAAATCCTGGTATTATTTTGCTTTTACACTTTGAAAAGGCTTTTGATTCAGTTTCACATGATTTTATTTTCAAATTATTGGATGTTTTTAAATTTGGATCTTCAATTAAAAGATGGATACAATTATTTTATACAGATAGTCTCTCTTCAATTCTTGTTAACGGTCACCTTTCCCGCAGATTTGAAATTAAAAGAGGATGTAGACAGGGCGATGCCCTCTCGCCATATATTTTTCTTCTCTGCGCAGAAATATTATCTATAATGATAAGGCAGAATAAATTTATTAAAGGTATTAAATTAGCAGGTTTTGAAGCAAAAATAACTCAATATGCTGACGATACAACAGTATTTCTAGATGGAGCTGATGAATCTCTAATATCTACTATTAATATACTGGATCAATATTAGTTAATATCTGGTATGAAAATAAACGAATCAAAAACAAAGGTTATATGGATTGGTATCAGTAAGTATAGCAGTTACCGTATTAAAACAAGGAAAAAAGCTATGCTGGGTCACCGAGGGTGCTTTTACCTGTTTGGGTGTTGATTTTTCCTTAAAGCTAAAAGAAGTGTCTAATTTAAATTTTAAACGTGTTTTTGAAACAGTTAAAAAGCAAATGAATTATTGGGAAAAAAGAAATATAACTGTGTTGGGAAGGATTACAGTAGTAATAGTAAAGTCATTATTCCTTCCACAATTTAATCATTTAGTACTCTCTCTTCCTGACCCGTCGGATGTTCTCTTGCGAGAACTAAAACAAGCTATATATGAATTTATTTGGAAATCAAAACATGATAAAATAAAACGTAAGCAAATGGAAAATATGTATAAGAAAGGTGGTATCAAAATGGTTAATATAGAATTTTTTTTTTTTTGCCTCTTTAAAAATTACATGGATTAGACGTATTTTAAATAATACACTTGATGATAAATGTACTCGAATATTCCAGAAGTGCACGGGGATAACTAATAATAGGAATTTAATGTACGGGGAAAGCTACCTAAGATCAAAAGCATCTGGCACAGCAAACGCCTTTTGGAAAGACGTGCTTAATGCTTGGGTTTTGTTTAAACATAGGGCAAAAAATGATAGTGTACGGGATGCTAAAACCCAGTTGATATGGAGAAATGATGATATAAA
Source organism: Ophioderma brevispina (assembly GCA_023653785.1). Classification (NCBI taxonomy): domain Eukaryota; kingdom Metazoa; phylum Echinodermata; class Ophiuroidea; order Amphilepidida; family Ophiodermatidae; genus Ophioderma; species Ophioderma brevispina. Next base: position 26,719 of record JAMKCH010012621.1, read on the forward strand.
AATAGATAACAAAACAATTTATTTTAAAGCATGGGACGAAAAAGGCATTCGTTTTATTAACGATTTCCTAAATGTAAACGGTGAAATGTTGACAAGAAATGAGTTTGTCAAAAAATTTAACACTCCAATCGATTTTGTACTTTTTGAAAATATACGTAAATCAATTAAAATATTTTCGATAACTTACCGAAAAAATCAGACATAGATGACCATTTACAATACCCGTTTCGCCCTTCTCATTTAAATATAATATTAAATGATAAAAAGGATGCCAAAACATCTATTCAACTATTATTCATCAAAATGTAGAAGATAACCAAGCTAAAAAAAATGGGAGCGTAATATGAATACTTTGATTCCGATGGAAAGATGGTTGGAGTTTAACGATCTCCCTTTTAAGACTCTTTCCGACACAAAAATTAAATGGTTTCAATACCGCATTACAAATATAATTTTGGGGACGAACTCATCTCTTTTTATTATGAATATGTCTGAAAATAACCTATGTACTTTCTGTAAAGAAACTGAGGAGACTATACAACATTTATTCTTTATTTGCAAAAAGGTGGTGAAAGTTTGGAATGATTTCACTTACAGTCTTTTAATAAATTGTCGTTTATCTTTAGTTCTTAATAAAGAAAATATTATCTTTGGCATTCTTCCAATACGCCAAAATATAGCCTTAAATACTATAATTATGTGGATAAAATGGATTATTTACAAACATAAATTACTTGATAAAATACCAGTTTTTAGTAACACGAAAAAGGAATTGAAAGCAAAGTATGGACTAGAAATTGATCCACTATACTAACTTCAGAAATCAGATGTTTGAAAAACTATGAGGCCGGTATAAAAACATATTTTGACAGATGTATTATCATTATTATTAACTATTATTAATATTTATATATGGTAAACTATTATTGTGTTGTTAAGAAAGTGACGTGATTATGTGGGTCTGGTGGCTAATTTGTGTATGTTTTCTTTTCCCCGCCCGCCAGACCAAGTACAGGTAATAAATAAAAAATTTAAAAAAAAAATTAAATTTGAAAATTACACCCTGTTTTTTTCTAACGCCTGAGCCCCACAGAATCGGGATTTCACGGCGATTCACACTGTATCACACCGCCAAAACGGTTTCTCGTCCTAAAGAAAGAAATAATACGCACTTGAATGATATCAAAGGCATTTCGCCACAAAACTACACCAATTACGCTCAAATTCCGGGAAGGGGGATTTTCAACACAAATGACCATACGGGGACGTGCCAAAGACATAGGTCCCATTTTCAGCCTTCTGGTATATCAATGACTCCTTTTTTTCATGCCAATTTTGGTATAGCAATGGGTTGTTCAAAATTTTCTCAAATTTGTTGGAAAATTAGTCACATTTTCTCAGTCGGAAACCAAAATTTACTACAAAATTGTTGGAAAATTAGTCAAATTTCCTCAATCTGAAGCGAAAATTGTCCAAATTTGCTTAAAACAGTGGCGTAACAGGCGGGGGCAGGGGGGCAGGTTTCCCCCCCCCGACGACTTTCCCGGCCCAAGTCGTCAGGGGGGCAGGTTGCCCCCCCTGACGACTTTGGCCGGGAAAAATTTGCAAAAATCATGCTAAATCAGCCGT
>JAMKCH010012622.1:0-68400 GCA_023653785.1 Ophioderma brevispina
CATTGCAGTAATTTAAATTAAGAAGCCACTGATCTCTCTGACAAAAAATATAGTTGCCATTTGTTAGTACTGATAAGAACGCAAAAAATTGGGCTGAAAGTGAGGTCCTCTTGGTTCGGCGGTACATGGGTATGCGATCATATTTTGGAGTGTCATGATTTTGATTTGGTAATACGTTGTAGATGAAGAGAGTTTTGATATAGAGAGTAAGAGTTAATAAATTTCATGGTGCCTATTAGCTTTTTTATCTAACTTGTAATATTTCTTTCCATTTCAGATCAATTGCAAGAGTGACGTGTGGTCTAGGTTGCATTCTCTATTACAATGGGTAGGACGCACTCCTTCCAGAGATAACCATACACTGGTCAAACTACAAGCCATATGTGAATCCGCAACATGAGATTGCATTTCCAGACATAGAAACTAAAGTTATACTGGATGTTTGAAAGTAAGTGTAAAAACTAATGAACAGGGCATGTTAAGTTTTAATAAGATCTTGGTGTGAATATTTAATATATAATAATCTTTCCTGGAAATAGCCAGCGCACACAAGGTTGAAAAAAAAAACGTGCACTTGGCCGATTTCGAAACCGCGACCGTCCAATACCACACGTTGCTTCTAACCACTGAGCTTATCACGTCTGGTTGGTAGAGAGCGATAGTATCATCTATGGTGTTGGGTCCGAAAGAGGTCATTCGCTTTCTCCACTAGAAAGCGTGTGTTTACGTCAGTACTTTCAATTCATGCAAATCTCGCGATATAATTTGCTGCGGACCTTAAATAACGCACTGACGTCACTGACTCGAGGAAGATAATGCACTTTATATACGTTCATACCTTACTGCATTGCAGTGCACTAAATTTACTGCAATGTTTCTGGTTACTCCACTGCAGTCGTAATTGATTTACTGCAGGTCAACCCGGGTCACTGCGGGTCACAGGTTTGTGGTGAAATCCTTCCCACACCATATGGCGCATAGGGCGGTTTCTTATCTCAGGTCTTTAACCCTAGGCCACACGCCGGCCAAGTGCAGTGAAAGCTAGAGTAGGGGTTAGTCTTCTGGTAGCTCTGTTTGTTGATGACTTCCCTCCTCCATTCTCTAAATGCCGAATGCCTGACAAGAATACAGTAGGTTACCATTTTTTTAAACTCTTTGGTATATAACCCAGGATCTGAACCTACAACTAACTGGCGAGGCGTACCCCTTCACCACTAGGCCAGCACGTTATAAAAAAGTCGGTTCCCAGGTGTGAATGTTTATATACTTGCAAACAGGTTGAGAAATATGCAATATGGAGAAAGTGAATAAAGTAAATAAGTGAATAATTTATTTACCAATTTGGGTTTCTTAGGAAATTTTGCTGCATGCTCTGTACTGCCTTGGAATGCAGTATGAGGCGTCCCTATGTGAGATGTTTTTACTGCATTGCGTTGCACTGAATTTAGGTAAATATAAATGGACCTTTAGGGATCAAGCCATCCGAGCATGTTGCAGATTACTGAATTCCTAATGAATTGTGGCACCTGAACAATAAAAAGTTTAACACAGAGGCATATCTTGTACATACAGTCGTTCGTTTCGTTCGTGTCCACAAGTCATTCTAATTGCTGTGGTGTTCATGATTTATTCAACTGTGTAAAGCTGATCCTGGGGCGCGTTTATCTTGATACGGACGCTTCGAATATGGCCCTCTTTTTTGCACTGGTGGCGGATTTGGAACGTCAGGGGTTTACACCCTCTCTTATTCGTACACTGACTGCGATGTACATGTACGTTTGGGACTCTCTATTTTAATGTACCCGGACACACAGCTTTAACGTCCCCTCCGAGTACGGGTTGCTTTCATGATTCATTTGCCCCATTCCAAGTGAACATGAGGAGAGGCGGGTATTCTGTATTGAATCAATAGCTCGTATACAGATTAAATCCCAGATTGAGCACCCGAGTGAATCCCAGCTAGTGACCCCCAAAAACCGGATTCGAACCGGGTATTTTTGTTTTGGTATATTTGCGCCTAGGCAAGCACCCAACCACTAACCACGCTCTCCCACTTTGGACATAACTGGACATACGTGAAAAGTTCAACTGATTCATAGGTTAAAATGTGGGATCTGGATCCCTCATTTGTTTGATGAGGCCAAAGGTCACATGCCACGGGCAAGGTCTGTTAGTCAACTTTTAAGATAGGCCTGGGAGGCCCACAGCTTCTATTCCTTTGGATATCACGAGTGCAAAAGCCAGAACTGCTACAATTCTAGTTAATGTGCAAGTTTTCCCCCTCCCCATTAACTTGTCTACAGGGTCCGCGCCTATTGGAAGTGTGGGAGGCTACGAAATAGTACTACTACTATACTCCTCTAATCTACAACAGCTACTGTATAGTAGAGGGGTACTTGTTGTATTAATTTTGATTTCCTTTTTGTGGTGTCATGTCTCAACAACTCCTTACACATATTATCAGTGATTTTTTTGCCTTCCATTTTCCGATAGAAATCCTGATCACGCAGCCACCGCGACAGAACCCTCCATCCAGGAGTCCTTAACCATCCAGATTTGAAATCAAGTGACAACAACAACAGTAAGGATGTTTAGAGTTGATCAATAAGTTTTATTTTATTACAATCACTTCAAGTAGAAAACATATTTTTACATACAAAAATGAAACATCATAGAAATATAACAAAAATAAAAGGATTAAGAGATTTAGCTTGCGGATGATCTCACAATTGATTTTTGATCGGGAGGGGCAATGTAAGACATGCCAACCTAACAGCAACAGCGAATTCAAAACGGCATAACGTCCGGTGTAACCCAAGTATCGTCTTTTCAAGAATTTACGGTAGGGAGAGTAGTCCTTAACGCAGAGGGATGACTAAAGCTTGCCTGGTCATGACACATTTTCAGCATTTGGACAAGCCTCAAATAGCCAGCGGCAAACAGGGGCATTTTTTGTTAAAAGTTGCTCCTGTTTTCCCTGGGAATAGCAGTAACCAGGGGCAATTTCCTGATAACCAGGGGCAATTTCAAAAAACATCAAATACTTCTAGTCTAGATACTTGATTTTACCTTAAGTCCTGTTTATCATTACCCTTACCTTAATACAGTAACAATTTAACACTATACATTTGGATACACTATTTACTTTATGTAAGTTTACTACCATTATCACATCTCAGATTTAGTTGGACGTCCAGGGGTCCGCCTTAATATTTTTTGAACAGGGATGCAGTTCCTCTTAAAGTCCATGGCCGATTGCTATAGCCTCTTCCCCAGAAGCCCAGATTTTTACCGGAAGTAGTCACATTTGTATCAAGACTACTATTTTTCTCATTTACCCTGTGAAATCTTAGGCCAAAGGATGTTTTTGCTTGGCAGTAGATGAGCGAAAATGTCCCCCAATTTGGTCGCCCAATATTAATTTACACAGTAACTCTATGGGCTTACGACATCACGTTTTCTGCTCTCACATGAAAACGCTTTGAAATATCATCTCGAAACTTTACAGGTGGGGTTTTTTGGTTGAAATCCAATCTATCAAGATGAACTTCATATCCTTATCGGGCCAGCCCCTTTAAGGTTAAATCCAGTTTTCTTGGTGACTTACACCTCCTATCACTACATCCTTCGGACCTATTATTGGTCACTGGCAAGTCACCAAAGCACCACCTGAGCGGAGGCCTGATGTTTCTATACCATAACCCCGATCTACTCAGGTATAGGGGCAGTAGTACTTTACAGCAAGTGAGGGTGTACAGTGTACAGGCATGGTCACCAGGTCATGACCATTGGTCACTGAATTATGTTTCTGGTTGTTTGAAGACCTAGTCTAATGTTATATGTAACACAATGCAATAATATTTGTCTATGACATGATCTGACCACTTGAAGAATGTCCAAATCATTAATGGTGGTTTGTTTTAGGCGTTTTCAAAGGTGCTTTCGTTTAGAAGTATTAAAGCAGTTGAAATGTCCAGTCCTATTCTTTTGTACATAATGGGCGTTCAAAAACTTACCATTGTCCTTATTACATGTTCTACATGGTCAATTTTCATATCTATGTTGCAAACATAGCACTGATTAATTCACGAAATTGAAATATTTTCCAGTAGTTTAATAACTATTTATGCATAAGAAAAAGTTTATTAACTCGTTAACTGCATACTATTTGTCAGCCACAAACTTTATTGATTTTACACTGCGCCCACCTTCACTGTTTGGAGTGGGTCCCAACCCCACACTTGCCCCACCCTTTTGTCCAAAGCCCCTTTTTACCAGCAGCCTCTGGTACCCCCTCCCGTTTACCAAACATGCCACACGGCACCCTTTTTACCAGCAGCCTCATCTTGTACCCCACCCTTTTTAACACTAATCAGGCCGCTTTTTACTCCACCGACTCTTGTACCCGCCCATAATTACCTAACATTTCCAAGCTCCTGCCATTTTGTCTACACAAACATCAGCATTCTTAGTCTTAAAGAATTTGTGAAATTGTTATGCAATTCACAAATCAACTCCAACTAACATAAACAAGGTCAGTGGGCCGCGTTCCATGAATGACAATAGTAGTGAATAAATTTATAATACATTCCTAGTTCACACTGAGTTTCATCATTAACACGGTGACTTTATTGTTAACCCACCCTTTTATGAAAACACCTTTGTACCAGAAGTTGCCACCCACCCTTTTGGTCGATTCGCCATGCCATGATACCCAGGAACCACCACACCCTATCGATGTGTCGAATTCGACTACTACCTCGCCAAACAGCGTCATTTAGTGTTGGGAGCCGTGCACTAACTTAGAATAAGGGCTCAGCTCAGAACTGTCATTTCTGTATTTTGTATCGAATAAAATACATGGAATAAAGTTCTTGAAAATGTGCACAGAAACTTGTCCTTTGAATGATATGTTCGGGACTGAAACCGTACGATTAAAATTCTTAACGTAGCGTTTTCCATTCAACCAATTCTACCCGCCGCGCGCGCGCCGCCAGGGGGGGGGGTTGGGGTGCGAGAAAAAAATCAAACTTTGATCACCAGTGTTGTTTTGTCCTTTTGTTCCTTGACCTGAAGCCGTGTTCTACAAAAAGGCTTGGGCTAAGGTCAATAATGTTGTCAATAATTGCTGTCATAAGGGCTTATACGTGCCCTGATTGGTTATTAATAGAATTATATTAATCTATGTCCGTTGATGTCCGATAACATTTTTCAAGCTTTTTATCTAACAATTGTATGTACAGTATTTCAACTGTTTTGTAACATGAAAGCGACACATTTTTACGAAATTATTCCTTTCTAGCACTGCTAGCAATCGTTTCATCGGCAAGTGTATATCGGCAAATTCAGTTCTTTTCCCGATCACCGATTCAGAACCGATTAACCAATATTGGTCAGATTTATAAACCCCGATCGATCCAGCTACACCATTGATGACCGGCATAATCCTTCATTGGTTATTCTCAGTAAAAGGGTTTATGAAAATATTACTACTATCATCTCAGCTTGAGACGGCCCGGAAGCGGAAAAAAAAAACAAAAAGCCAAAAAATACACCACTTGAATACTCAAAGACAAGGTTGATAACATTATCAATCGCAACTATTAAATATCACGGACAATTTTTATAAGTTTTCCTGTTGAATTATTCAGCTCACGGGCGCATTTTTACAATGTACATTTGCGCCTGGCTACTATTTTTTCGCCGTTCCCAGGCGCATTTGCAGGCTTTACTGGCGCAAATTTGCGCCCTTGCGCCCGTTATTTTGAGGCTTGCATTTGGAAATCCCAAATGCCCAAATCAAGCAGGTTGTGTCCTGCTCCCCTGTCTCAGATAGAGCAACATAAAAAAAATGATTTTAAATCTTTATTGAATTATGCATGCACAGCTTTCCCCTACTTTCCCTGGGGATTCCCTCTAGCTGTGGAGAAATTTGTTACATGAGCTGCAAATATTTAAGCTTATCTTGGGAAAGTTGTACATTGTTTTTTTTGCAGCTTGGCTGGGAATTCCCTCTTTCAATTGGAAATTCAGTAGATGACCTGCAGATAGCCCAGCTTAGCTTGGGAAAGCTGTACCCAACAGTTTCAATATGTGACCCACATCATGGCCACATTGAGTTGTGTGTGGGCAGCTTTTCCCAGCTTGGCCGGGGATTCCCTCTTTCTATGGGAAATTTTGTATATGGCCTGCAGATAGCCCAGCTTAGCTGGGAGAAAGCTGTACTAATGGGGCCCATATTGGGTTGGGTGTGGGCAGCATTTCCCAGCTTGGCTGGGGATTCCCTCTTTCTATGGTAAATTAAATATGTGGCCTGCAGATAGCCCAGCTTAGCTGGGAGAAAGCTGTACTATGGGGCCCATATTATTAAGTTGGGTGTGGGCAGCTTTTCCCTGCTTGGCCGGGGATTCCCTCTTTCTATGGGAAATTTAGTACATGACCTGCAGATAACCCAGCTTAGCTGGGAGAAAGCTTACCCAATAGTTTCAATTTGGGGCCTAAATCTTAAAGGTTGCCTGTTCAAATCTAGTCAGGTGCACTTTTTTTGTTAACGTTTATGTGCACTGGGTTAATGTTTTTTGTGTCGTAGTTTCTTACCAAACAAACACACAAGGTTTAGAATATCGGGTGCATACTTATGCAGATGCGGTAGTGGAGTGAGAGCGCCCATACCCAGTTATGTTTGGGAATGTGACCGCATAATTTCAAAGTCCATTCAATCGATATTGGTCACATTCCTGAACAAGGCTGGGCATTAGCGCCCTTGCTGCATTACTGCATCAGCATGCGCCCAGTTTTCTAAACCTTGTTTCAAGACAGCCAAATCTCTGGCTTGTTTCAAGCACTGTGCAATGCCTCTCTTTTTGTCTCGTTTTGACAATGTGTGATGTGGTATATCAAAACCAGGCGGAATTGGGCAGGAGATGGAATTTGAGTTCATTGTAAAATATCAAAACAGACTTTGTACTGAGCATTGCTTTTTCTTTCATCTCAAAGTAGATAACTGGATTTATGGAATTTTGAAATTTAATTTCCCAAAATGTACAAAATGAGAAAAAGCCCACAAGTTAAAAGTAATAAAGAACTACTAGGCGGTCCCTGTGTTTAGCGATTACCTGGCTTTTTCGAAGTACTACTTGTTTGAAAACCATTTTTCACAATTACCCGGCTTGTGGGATACATATCCGCTAACCAATTGAACTTGATCTGGCCGGGCCCAAGCTACACCCATCCACCAAATTTTATTAGTGTATGACCCCCGACCTCTGAGAAAAAGGGCGGACAGACACACAGACCGATACATGTGGCCTATTATAGTATAGATATTGGAAAATAAAAGTAATGTCTGTCAAAAAATATTCTTTATAATGGAATTTTAATTTCAAATTTTTACAGCATATTTTTAACATAGCAAGACTCAAAAAATTTGTAAAAAAACTCAATTTTCACACAAATCACCCTTTGCCTCATGGTGGCCTCTTTCTCCATTTAGATCCTTGTTCACTTCCGCCTCGTTTTCATATATCATGTCACATAACCAAAGAGAGGCTTAGAGAGGTTGGCCCAATGTGACCATCCCACATCAGGCCAGGATATGGCAATTAAGGAACGGGTGTATCTGATTTGTTAGAGCAATTTGAGTTGGCAAATGTGCAGTGTAACTTGCAATACACTGCGCTCTCGATAGCTACCCTCCGCGACCTTACTTTTGGGCACAATGTCTCATTTTGGGCCCACCAGAAACCTCTAATAACCACATTAAAATTTCGCTAACCTGCGAAAAATCCGCGCCGATAGCGCGCCCTATTTTTCGGGCAACTCACCGCCCATCGCGCAGTGAGTCGTCTTATCAAATTTGTTTCTTCTTCTCCAAATGGGAGCATGCTTATCGCTGACGATACCCTTGAATAATTCTTTCCAATCTGCCGGCAATTAGCTGCACTGACGAGAAAGAAACGTCATTCGAGCACATAAGTATCCTTAGCCAAACCGTAGCCTAAGAGTTTTGTTGTTATTCGGCGAGTTAGATGTACTTTTCGATGTTTTTATCTCGCCGTACATCGAATTGTATACATGTAGAGAACCGCCTATCCTAGCCCCGAGATTTGTGGGGTCCCCTCTTATAAATCCACTTCTATCCGCCGTCTTTATGACTAGACACTTTTTTTCCTGACGAACGGGTGTTACAGCTTTCTCTCACCTGTTTAATTGATCAGGCTAGGGCCCAGAAAAGTGTAAACAAATGCTAGCCGTATATACCGCCATGTTGAGTATTTGTATGGTAAGTCGTCGTGCCTAAAAACGTGGTTTTTATTATGCCGTTTGGTCCAAAAAATTGATATTATTTTTAGGTATGGTAAAAAAGGTCCTTAATCGATCTTTTCAGGCTGATATTCCATGTTTTACTTTCAGGTATGGGCGCCTGTTGGTTCCATAATCATTTTGGTGTTTCTTGCTTGTGCCCCCTGGGACTCGCTCCCCCCACCCCGGGGCCTATCCCTAGGGGTGTGGGGGTGTTCCTGGGGTCCCGTAGAGGGATTTTGGGTCAGGTTTAGTCAGATTGGGGGGGGGTCACCCCAAATGGGACCATGCCACTTATTTTGGATTTTTTACTGAGAGTCTCCCCATCGACTAGGAGGCTTGGGACGGATCTAAACGTGCTTTGGACCCCCGGCCTCAAACGGAAGTGGGCCAAAATTAGGTCTTCCTGTCCAGGTCCCTGGGTTTTCTTTTTCTGGGCCCGGGCGGGCCCAGGTTCTCCCTTTTGAGTTCGGGAAGGTTGGGGACCTTTTCCCATCTCTATCCAATCCCAGGCCCGCCCCCCCCCCTTGTATTGCTCGTGTACCAAAAAAGGTTCCGCGGGGGAGGGGGGGTCGAAGGGTCGCTGGATTCCTATACTCGATGCGGAAGGCAGGTCGGGGCTTTACCACACAAATACACCCCTAACCATCCCATGATCCGGGTTCAGTAGCGAGTCCACCCCTTGACCCCCCCCACTCAAATCCTGTCGGTCGCTCCTCCGTCCCGGTGGTGGGGATGATGGGTGCTGGATGCCTATAAACTTGGAAGGCGGAAGGTTCGGATGGCTTAACCGCCCCATACCATCCCATTATCGAGTTTAACATAGAAGTCCGCCCCTATCCCCCCTCCCTCCCTCCTCACAGAGGTCGGGACTTGGGTAGAGGTCTGGACACGGTCCGAGGGTCTCTCTCCCTCCCGTCGGGCTTACAGGGAGGAGGGGGGCCCCCTTCCATAGTCGGGGAAACTCTAGGGGCCGCCCACGGGAATCCCGGTCGATAGGCTAGAGAGTTTCTTCTTCGCGGGCCGGGTCTTGTCACATTTTATTTTTGGGGGGGTACCCCTCGCTCTTCATCGTTCTTCTTCGCCCGGGTACTATTCCTGGTAATTTCCTTAATTCATTTTACGATCGGACCAATCAAGCAACACCACTATGGACTCCAACCAAGTCAAAAAGCCAGATGCAAACTGCAAGTGGTTTTCCTGTCGAGCATGGACCCCCAGCCTGTGTGCGGTGGTGCAGGAAATGCACCCGTACAACCGGTGCACCAGTCGATAAAAGTGGACAGACGACAGTGGCAAGCCTTTGATGTACGTAGGACATCCCTCAAGGCCAAACAGGCCAAGTCCCGTGAGACCTTAGCGCTGGTGGGGGGCCGTCCTAAGGGACTAGGGGACCCCCAATCTCCCCATGTTGTCCTCCTACGAAGCCACTCTCGCTGCCCGTTATCAGGGAGTCTTTTTCCCTCCGCGCGCCCCCACGGGAAAGCAGCAGAGGGAAAGACCCAAAGGCTCCCCCCTCACCACCCTGACGTCCGCAACCCGGGTTCTTATCTCCCGCCTTTTTCCTAATAGGTCTCTAAGAGAACTCCCCGGGTGCGCGGTCTCTAAGAAGGATCCCCCGGGTTCGCCCCACCAGCTTTAGCTGGGTCCGGTCGAATGACAAGAAGGAGATCCAGTCACAAAAGACCGCGACGTCATGCCTTCCAGAGGCCGACCCAAAAAGGCGCCCGACGGCAACGTGGGTCGAGGAGCGCCCGACCACGGTGATCCCTGGACCAGTTCCCTCGAGGGCAGCCCCCCAAGGCCACCCAGGTCTAGCTCACGGTCCAAGCAGGTGCCCAGGTCGGGCTCAGGTCTGGACCACCGCCCGACCAAGGTAATCTCTGGACCAGCTCCCCCGCGGTCGGCTCTCGAGCCCAGCCCCACGGTTCGAGCTCACGGTCGGGATGCCCAGGTCGTGGTCGAACCCAGGGTCGGAGACCCGACCAGGTCGTTTCCTATCCCTCTCCCTGAGACAGGCATTTCAAGGCCAGTCCCAGGTCGAAGCTCACGGTCGGGGAGGACCCAGTCATGGTCGAAACCTAAGGTCGGAGACCCGACCAGTCCGCTCCCTAGACCAGCCCTGGAGGGCAGGCATTCCAAGCCAGTCCCAGGTCGAGCCTCCTGGTCTGGAGTGGAGCTCAGAAACGGGACCACACGACCATGGTGAACCCGGGATCAGCACTCCCGAGGGCGGGCTTTGAAGGCCCACCACAGGTCGAGGTCTTGATCCAGCCGGGGACCCATGCCGAGACCAGGGCTCAGGGCTTCCCTCAAGAGGCCGGAACATCCACTGCCTCGTCTGACCCAAACCACCTCACCCCAATGGGTAACTGTATTCTTAATCTATTGCGACAGCTGTCAGAACCCTCTGTCATGGGGCAGCTCTCCCTCATCCTGGAGGGATTAGAGCCGAACGGAGGGCTTGCCACCAAAATGCAAGCTCCCCCGAACGAGCTGAGCTTCGCCGGCTAAGAAAAAGGGCCGCCTCCCACAGGGTCATGAGGACGCTATTAGCATTGATGCTAGCGAAAGCCGAGCTCGTTTTTCGGGGGATGAGTCCGTCCACCTCCCCTCCTCCCACAAGGGGAGAGGAATGGAGCTGATTCCGACGGAGAGACCCTCCCCGCTCCTCCGTCCGGGATGGTTGTCTACGTCCCACCCTTACAAACGACCACAACAACATGCAGGTCGGAAGTGAGGGTTGACCCGAACCTCGGGTCGTAGCCCCGCCCGGAATTTCCAGGACGGGACAAGGCGTCGATCTGGTCCCCGTGACAGAACCCAGTCCCCCGACCATATATAACAGATCCTATCTTGTCCACCTTCCACGTCTAGTGTACGAACCTGGTCTCCCTCCGACCCGTACGGTCTACGGGAGATCAACCCAACCTCCCGATCGGCCCCCCACAAGGGCCTAGACGGGAGGCTGGGTGGGGGGCCGAGCTTAACGCCGTTCCCCTCTGTAAGTGGCAAGGCCCTCACGGTGAAACCATGTCCCTGCCCTCCTCATTCCTCCCACAAAGTGGTGAGAAAACAGGCAATCGGACCAAACCGCAGAGCCGTTCCTGCCCCTTGGGCGAAATCACACCCTGGGCCTCTTAATGGCCAGGGTCCTTCACTCTGCAGGCTACTCCGACTGCACGGCCATCACGCCCTCCGCCGAGACCGCACCCCAGGGGTCGCAGGTCCCCGCGATGAGACCCTCCCTCCCACATGATCGTCAATCACCGGCACCTTCAGCCGGATGAGCAGAGGCCGGATTGAACGCTTCGCATGGGATACGAGACCCCATTGCAGAGCCTGGGCGACCCTCCAGGGTCCCGCATCGTCTTACGAGTCGTTGGAAGGTCCGCTGCCGCACCGCTTCTAACCACTAGAGTTTTCTGCCCATTTTTCGTGCGGTCGGTCCTCTCGACGCCGCGCTGGCGTCTGAGTTTAAATCTCCCGCAGGTGGGGTCAGATCGCGGGTGACGCCCCGTCCGCCCAAGCCTCCGCTCAATGCCTTTCATACCTCTGGCAAGGGATCTTAAGACCAGCATTGACTCGGTTCACACCGAGGGGAAGGTGGACAGGATCCCCCCTGGTTAGGGACAGCCTTCCCGGAGCGGGAAGAGCACACTCCCTACCCGGTTACTCCCTACCCGCCTACCCGCCTAGAGCCTGCCTTCCGGCAGTTGTCTCGGGACCGGTACTCGGGATGCGGCCCCCTTCAGACTCCCCCCCCAGCGGTCGAGGGCGCTGGGGGTAAATCTCGAGCCCCCGCCTTATTCCGGGTTCAACCATGGAATAAGGAGGCGTGAAGCGGCGAGCTCCGAGCGTTTGACTCCCTTGCTAGGGACGGCCTTCGCCGATCAACGCCAGCAGTTGGTTGTTTTTTTTTCGCCACCTGGCAACGGTCCCTGACGGAACCGACAGGTCCCGCTTTCCAAGCCCGTCCCGCCACTGATAGGACGATCAACGTGGTGTCGACCCTTAATCACCTGGTCGCCGAGCCATTTCGCTCGTATAGCGGCCAAGTCAGTGAGATCTAGATGCCACCTGGCTCCAAAGCCTTGAACTTCATTCACGGACTCCCGTGCATGCTCGAGGCGCCCCTGGGGAAAGAACCTTTTCGGAGGTCAATAGCCTGCCCTCCAGACTAAAACTGGAGCGAAAGAACCACTTGTTTCGGCGACAAAAGCCGGGTCCTCAGGCGCTCAGGAAGCAGGACAGGGAAGCCGACAGCCCTTTCGGGGAGCCGAGGCCCAAAGCCGCCGGACCCTCAATGGGGCTGTCTCAGCAGCCTCTAAACCCCCCTACCAGGCTAATAAAGCCCCCCCAGAAAACCAGGGAGGTAGCTTCTTCTTCTGGCGGTAAAAGCGGGGGTAAAAACCACCCGTAAGAGACAGAGACTTAGAGGTAAACCCAAAGGGCGAGGCCAGCCCCAAGGCCGCGGGGGTCAAGGCGGCCGCACAGTCGCTTTATTACACCCAACACATGCCATCTCGCCCACCAGTGGGTAGGCGGTCCGCCTCATTGAGTTTGCGGAGCGTGGGCAGGATTGAACCTGGGACCCTTGGGTCCTAGATGGTGGTAACCCACCCACGGTACCGCCGAGAGTTCACAGCCTGCCTCCCCCATTCAGAGGGTTGAGGTTCACCCCTCTTCCAAGAGACAAACGGCCAAGCTGGACGCGCTCCTGCAGAGTTAGCTGGCCTGCTGGCCAAACGTGCAGTGATATGCCCTCTCGCAACCAATCAAAGAGGGCTTCTAATCCACCTTCTTCTTAACCACAAAGCAGTCGGGGGAGTGGAAGGCCCATCTTAAATCTGAAACCTTTGAAAAGGTTTCATCAGACATCCACACTTCCGTATGGAAACCCTGAAAGCAGTTCTCGGGTCCTCCAACAGGGTGGTGTGGGCCCTTGGATCTGAGGACGCATATTTCTCCACGTTCCCGTGCACGAATCCTCACAGAAATGGCTCCGTTTTGCCTTAGGAGTAGTGGCTACCAGTTCCGGGTCCTGCCCTTCGGTCTGCTCGCCTCGCCAACTTCCTTCACAAGGGTCGTACAGGTGGTAGCGGAGTTCATTCCTCATGCGAAGGGGCAGGACAATCTTTCGTCTACTTAGACGACTGACTACTGGTGGCGCCATCCTCGCAGAAGGCTCCACCTTTATCGAGGAGGTCCTGGTCCTGATAAGGTCTCTCGGTTTCAACGTCAACCTCCACAGTCAGTCCTCTCCTTCGCCTTCCCCGAACCCCCAGTTTCTGGGAGCGAGATTGGATTTTCTTCTGTCGGAAAAGGTGAGGCCCTCCGCAGGGAGAGTTGCCTCGGTCGTGACGTGTGCCCGAGCATTCTTGGAGACAGGTCGGTCCCAGCCATGCTATGGCTTTTCGGCTCCTGGGACTTCTGGCCACTCATCGGATGTTCCCCACTGCAGATTACTCATGATGGGAATCCAGATCCACATGCTCAGGTACTTCCGACCCAATGTCCCTCCGGATTCCCGTGCCCCTGAAGCTGCCCCCGACCCTCAGTTGGTGGACCGCATCCCACGCAACTTGGAAGAGGGAGCGCCCTTTCAGAAAATTAGCTCCCTCTGTGACGCTGACAACATGCGTCGAGCGGGTGTGGGGGCCCACCTATGGCCCCCGAAGTTGTCAGGCCATTGGTCGCCCAGGCAAGCTCCGCCATCATATAAAGTTGCTCGACTTTGGGCATCTTCCTGGCACTGAAGCAACTGGGTCGCCCGGACCAGGTGAAAGGTTGATCCCTGGTCCGTGCGACACCAGACGTAGTGCCTACCTCAACAAGAGGGAGGGACAAGGGCCCCAGGCTCTGCAAGGAGGCAGTCCGGCTCCTTGAGTGGTGCAGGCGGCGGGGCCATACCCGTAGCAGCACATGTTACCGATGGGGTGGAGAATGGCCTAGCGGACGCCCTCCTCCCGGAAGGGCACTACTCAAAGTCAGGCGGCATCGAAGGTGAGGGGGGGCGTCAGTGAAATGGCGCCTCCTGCCGGCGGTCTGCCGGGCAATTTTTCAGATGCTACAAGCGTCCCCACGTGGACGGGCTATTCGCCTCCCCGCGTGAATCACCAGCTTCCGGCGTTTACTCATGGAGTCACGATCCCAGAGCCGTGGGTCGGGATGCAATGGTGGCGGATTGGGCGGGCTCATTGCCTACGCATTTCCTTTCCCCCCATTGCGATGATAAGAGAGTCCCGAGAAGGTTCCCTCTGTCCGACAACTGCTGGTTCTGTTGGGGCCCCCATGTGGCCAGCTGTGGTTTCCACGTCTTCCTAAAGCTGCTTGTGGGGGACCCCGTCTTGCTCCCTCAGCGCTCGGATCTGATAGCTGTCCTTCCAGCCGACACGTCCGTCCCGGATCGTACCATCCGCACTCTCAACCTGACTGTCTGGCGCATTGCCGCCAACAATACACTCAGGCGGGACTTGCTGAACAGGCTGCCGCGCTCGCTGCAAGGCGGAAGTCAACTAGAGAATCTTACGATTCTCGACTCCGTCGGTTCTATAGATGGTGCGCCATTCGAGAGATCGATCAGCTGTCTGCGTCTGTAGGGAGATCGGGGATTTTCCATAACGGCAATTTTCCACGAGGGTTTGGGCGTCAACAGCCGGTGCTACCGCACCGCGATTGGGCGCTCCATAGGGGCTTCAAAGACGGCACAGGTCGTCTCGAACACCCCGATCCTCACGAATCTGCTGAAGGGCCTGTTTACGGTTCGTCCCCCGGTTCGTTCATCGTTCCGTAGTGGGATCTACCGCTAGTGCTCCAGTTCTTAGCGTCCGAGGAGTTCGAGCCACTGGAGAGAGCCAGTCCTCTGGTTTATCCAGGGACGGCATTTTCTCGTGGCAGTCTCTTCAGGGCTACGGGGTTTTCCGAGATACAGGCCTTGTCCATTGTACGATGCCTCACTTGCGGTGGTCGAAGTATGGCGTGTACGCATCCTCCCACTAGCGGGTTTTCTCGCTAAGATCAGCCCCTGTCTTTCACACCACCCCCAGTATTTCTCCCGGACCTTGCCTTGGCTGCAGGACGGTCCAGAAACCCTGGTGCCCGGTCAGGGCTCCAAAATGTACCTTAAGCGACCGAAGAGGCTCCGGAAGACAAAACAGCTGTTCATCTCCACGGCCCCTCCCTATGGTCCGGCAGCGAAGGACACAGTTAGCCGCTGGTTTGCCTCGACCATCCGAAGTCGCACACCGAAAACAAACATCACGATCGGATTGTCGGCTCTCGGGTTAGGTCCCACTGATGATGTACGTGCTCACACCTCCTCCTGAGCATTTTACAAAGGTTCCTCATCCAGGATAATCCTGGATACTATATGTTTGGAGTTCCGCTACCACGTTTCAGAGAGTTTACCTTCGGGACGTTCTGGTGCGGAGAGGGGAAGTTGCTACTGCAGGCACTGCGTTCCGGTAAAGTGAGCTCTATCAAGAGCTCTAGGTAAGTCTCTCTGGGGGACGGGGATACGACTAGCGTTGTGACTACCCTACCCCGGTACCTTCTTCCAACCGCCTGAACTACCAGTGGGAAATAACCTGTGCAAAAGTAAGGTCGCGGATGGTAAGAGCTATCGAGAGCGCAGTGTAATTTCCCTCTCAGAATGAGAGGGGGTACACTAGCGATCGATACTTACCCTCCGCGACCTTACGACCCCCCCACAATGTTTTTCCACCCACAAAGGTCTCGGGGAAGGTTGTGGTTGTACCCAATTTGGAGAAACATTTGGGGATAAGACGACATCCCTGCTGCGCATGGGCGGTGAGTTGCCCGAATAATAGTGCGCGCTATCGGTGGACTATTTTCGCGGTAGCGAAATTTTTTTAATTTGTCATAAAGGTTTCTGCTGGTCGGTGTAGGCAGGGACAGAGAGGAGCAGGTCCCAAACGGTCATTTGTACCACGTAAGGTCGCGGAGGGTAGGTATCAAAGGGAAGGGAGTAGGGAGGAGATTTATAGAAAAATAGATCGCTAGTGTATCCCCCTCTCACTTCTGAGAGGGAAATATGTAGGTTAATTGAATTTTTCAAGATACATTCTCCCTCCTCTTCGTGATGTTTTTTTAAAGTGGCAAACAAGAGATTTCAAAATAACAGGTGTCCCCGAAAAAATGTGACAATTCTGATTTTGGGCACTGGTGCAAAGCATTACATTATAAAAAAATATCCTCCATATCCCCATCTGTAAGGATTAATATGAGAACTGTTTCTTTGGGTACAAAAATTGTTAAATTTTAATTTTCGTATAGGAGCAATACTAAAATTCAGCCTGTTTTTCTATTGAAATACAGTATAAGCATATCCCAGGGGTTCAGGGTATGGAAACTTTCGGAGAAACCTATTTATTCGGAAGAATGGAAGAACTGGAAAAAAGGTGTTTTCTTTCCAGTTTTCTTCCGGAAGAACTGAAGAAACTGGAATAACTTGGAAGAAACTGGAAGAAATAAGAAATGTAATTCTGAACAACATACTGAATTTCACCATATTCTCTGCTTTGCACTTCAAATCAATCAAGGCTAACTTTAGTTCTTTAAATTACAATCTGTGTTTTTTTTTCAAATTATTTACCTTTTATAGCATGTTATTTAAACCTTGCAAGTATATATTAAAAATTTTTTCACAATTTTTGTTTTTGACTTGCCTATCAAATTATACGATGATAATTGAACTTATCAATTTCTAATTCTTTCCAAATGTGCACCTTTATACTATCACAGTTTGTAATTGTAAAGATGCAAACAATGGAAAAGCTGTTGAAATCTGTATGGCCATTTTGTTAATTATAAAAATCCATCATAAAAGTACAACCATTAAGTGTTCTTTTTTTTAATGTTTTTATTTTTTTTATTTGTTTAGTAAATATCATTTTTGATAATACATTTTGATAACACACATTATTTAACTCTGCTTTTGGCCTTGCTGGTGTGAAAGTGAGAATCAGTTTCTTCCAGTAATTTTTTTTTATATTTAGGCCTGGTTAATAATGTGAGTTTAAATTATGCCAATTGCATGGGGTAGGTAGGGGGGGTCCTGAATGGTTATTTTGATTATTCACTATATTTCATCACTGTATAATTACAAACCAAAACTGTAAGTCATTTGCTTTAAAATAGAAATTTTTATATGACTTTTTTATTTGTCTTCCCCGCTTTCAGTGGAGAAACTGGAAGAACCACCCGTTTCTTCCAAGTGGAAAAAACCGCGGACAAAACCGTGGTTTTTTCCCGCCTGTGGAAGAAACCTGGCGAACCCTGCCAGGGGTTCTCAATATGTGCCCGCAGGCCAAATAATCCGCCCGCCAACCATTGATTTTTGGCCCTTGACTGCTCTAAAATATCAAAGAAACATATCCAATTCATGTGTATTTGTGCCCTCAAGTAGGGAAACTTTCAAGCATTTGGCATTCCTCGCGGCCTTCAGCTAATGTAATTGAGAACCTCTGGCAATAATAACAATCAATCACCTTTGTTAGCACTTTAGTAACCAAATAAAAAGGTAAGAAGTCTGTTGAGTATCTAATCAATATTAAATCACTACCTATCACAAAATGTTGATATCTTGAAATCTCTTGTTGTGCAACCTTTAATTTCATTCAGTGCTTGAATTTCAAAGTAACAACTCTGTGTATACATTATTTAACCCACAGAAGTCTCACAAGACAGTGGCAGTCTCCCTGTGAAACATGTACAGAGCCTAATCGCCCATCTGACACAACTCAGTTCACCCAATACACTTAATACACTTTCCAGAGTAAGTCATAAGCAAGAAACAAAAGCATTGGTACTTAGGTTAAAGGGATAAGCAGCGATATTGTGAGAGAATAAAAAAAAATGTGGAAATACATTATTTTAGCTTCTAAAACAAAGATAAGTATGTATAATTCCATATAACTACTTTAATGTTGGAACGAAAAAACAAAATAGTGAAAAAATGAAGTATTTCAGGAAATTTGTCATACTGTCTCCCGCAAATAGACATACAGCGATGGCATCTCAAGATTTACACTAAAGAGCTGATTGCAGTTTACACCTGTACAGAATAAACAAAGACAAATAATGTCTGTGTTTGAGGTCAAACTGTGTACAGGTCATGGTGCACAATATTGCGCTTATAAATCTGGGACATTCACAGGGAAAGGCCTTTTTTATCTCAAGTTGGAATTTTGATACGCACGTATAGAAATTATAGAATCAGATAAAAAAGTACTGCCTTGACTTTAATACACAGATTTCAAGCCAACCACTTACAGGTTATGTTAGTACAACCATGCTAGTCACGAAAATACCAAAAAACGAATTTTGATGATTTTTTCGATGTTTCGGATCAGCAAATCGCTGCTTATCCCTTTAATATGCCCATTCTGTAATGCATTTTATACCTCAGGCATATGCATATTTCAACTTTGCATGTATTTGTTATTTTCACTGAAGTTTGTGATTTGTTTACTTGGTGAATGCAGTCCTCGCTTCAGATTCAAGCAAAATGACCAAGGTTTTGGTTAAAAACTTAACTATAAATCCATTTAAGACTGCATATAAAGCAGTTATTTATAGATATGGCATGCATGGTCTCACCCAAAGAATTTAGACTGCATGATAACATTTTTTTGCATGTAAAACTTTCACCACTTAGGCTCAAACTCCATGGCTGGTATTCTGAAAGTGAGTCTAACTATAGTCCCAGGTATAAACCAGGGTTAGTCCTACATGAGTGGACCTTTTTTCCTTGCAACATACTCTAAAAATGTGCTGTAATGAGTGAGAAAATTCCTCGTGGATGGGCCCGAATGGCCCATCCATGAGAATTTTCTCACCATTACATTTAGCTTTCATAATATTTGAAAGGAAAAAAGTCCACTCTTGTAGGACTAACCCTGGTTTAAACCCAGGTCTAAAGATGGACTCCCTTTGAGAATACCATGATTTCCCTAGATAATGACACATGATGACGACCAAGGTGAGCAATAATTGGTGGACAGGTGCACAGAATTAGGCACCCGCTCTGCTTTGTGTGCTTGTTTATGTTACGCCCATGGTACTACAGGTGAAAATACTATCTCATCTAAAGTAATTCCCAAAAAAAAAACCTGGCCCTGCTTATAACTGAATAAATAAAATCATGTCAATGCTTCAAATTTATCATTCATGTCAAAAGTAGGTGGGGTTATGGCTAAATTTCTCAAAATACAAGCCAAAGTTTCAGTACAAATTCACAAAAATTACGTACAAATCTCCATTGACATGCATTTATCATCTTCACTAGAAGGTGTGGCTTAGTGAGAGTCGGTGATTCTACACATTCCGCAGTACAGAGATGCAACTTTTCCGGAAATTTACAGATTTCTGGCCATAAATTTTAAAAATTCTGGAAATGTTTAAAAAAAATCATTTTTTTTTTCAATTTCTTAAATCAAAGTGTTAATGATAAAGGTAGAACTGCATCCAAAACCAAGTTTTAAGTACCAATTTATTTTACAGAAGGGGTCTTGTACCGTTAGAAAATACATTCCCGGGAGTTTCGCCAGATGCTACACTAAAATTTGGCCTTGCTGTCGGTTCAAAATAGGCCATAAATGCCAAATGCATTACCAACGGATTTTGTGCACGAGCAGTGTGCAAAGCACTGACCTTCAAGTGCCTTAGTGCTTCCGCTTTAGATAATGCTATCGTCTGGTTAAAAAATTACCCAGGAGATACTCATAACCATTTCACAAAAATACCTTTATTCCCTAGTGTTTGTTGGGATCAAAATCATGCGCAACGGCCCAACGTTAGGAAAAGGAGCACACTAGGAGGGATTTCACTCGTAGTTTGCTGGTTATGATCTGTGTTTTCTTTTGGCATTATTTTCTATAGACTGTGATGGAACAGGTAGCTAAAGTGGCAAGAGAAATTCTATGTAGGCCAATGTGTTGAAGCCTGGCTCGTCTTCAAGGGAACATCAGGAATATCATCCTCCACCGGTAAGTGTAGTCATGGCATTGTTTGCTGTACTGCTTAATTGTGGGTAGATGTTTCATATAGAAGTCCCAAGTATGCAAATGAGGTATTGCCATTTATTCAGTCAAGCGCTACTGCACAGCATCATACAGCGCATGACAGGCCTGGCATTGTTTGCTGTACTGCTTAATTGTGGGTAGATGTTTCATATAGAAGTCCCAAATATGCGAATGAGATATTGCCATTTATTCCGTCAACTGCTACTGCACAGCATCATACAGCGCATGACAGGCCTGGCATTGTTTGCTGTACTGCTTAATTGTGGGTAGATGTTTCATATAGAAGTCCCAAATATGCGAATGAGGTATTGCCATTTATTCCGTCAACTGCTACTGCACAGCATCATACAGCGCATGACAGGCCTGGCATTGTTTGCTGTACTGCTTAATTGTGGGTAGATGTTTCATATAGAAGTCCCAAGTATGCAAATGAGGTATTGCCATTTATTCCGTCAAGTGCTACTGACAGCATCATACAGCGCATGACAGAATTGATTGTAATACCTTATTTGCATACTTGGGGACTTCTGTATGAAATGTTTACCTACCCTTCCATGCTAGCTTGGTGTGAGTTGAAAGGGGCCGTGGTACAGAGAGTGATGAGTGAAGGTAACAGATCCAGGATGATCCCCTACTCTCTTTTGATCAAGTGTGCATTTTTTTACATGCGTAGGTATGATTCCTCTAACAAATGGGATCAACAACCAGGGGTAGAATTTCGTTGCAGAGTGCGAGAATCCGTCTTGATTCTCCCAAATGAATTTTGCGGGAATCGTCTAATTCGCTGTGTTAAGTTCTAAAGTTTACGAGAATCAACATTGATTCACGCAAATCAATTTACGATAATCTTTGCGAGAATCTATTCTCGGATTCTCGCCGAAATTCTAGCCATGACAACTTCACATGAATCCCTAAACCTTGAGGTGTCAAGCATCCATTGCATGTACTTTGACCTTCCAACTCGATGAACGGGACAGGGAACAAGGAAAAATAGAGTTGTACTACTTTGTTTAAAGGGGGATGGCCCGATTTAAGGATATGAAGTTTTCATTTTGATAGATTGGCTTTCACTCCAAAACCCCATCTGTAAAGTTTCGCGCCGATATTTCAATCTGTTTTGATGCGAGAGCTAAAAACGTGATTTTGTAAGCCCCGTAGAGTACTGTGTAAAATGAATATTGGTCAAACAAAATGGGCCATATTTTCGCTCGTATCTTCGAAACTAGGGCTGGGATTTTCGGGTATTTATGTACCCGGGTGCTCGATATAATTTTTCGGGCGGGTATCGGGTACCCGAAATTACTGCAATTACCAATTGACTGCACAAATCTCTTTAACTTTCAGAAAGCTTTCACATTATTTTCACCAAAGTTTTATAAACCAATTTTTGTTATTATTTTTTGCATCAAAAACCCTTACACTAGTCCATGAAAAATAGTAACCATTGAAATATATTTGCAGTATAACTGACCTAATTACGTCTTTTTTAGTGCAATGGCCCTTCACATGCACTCCCAAAGGGAAATGTAAGGAGTGGAGTAGAGAGTTCTGAACTTTGAAGGGTCATGAGGTAATTAGTTCTCAATATGTCCATTCTGGGCTGTGTAGGCTGATATTAAGCCACCCCATAATGTATTGCAACATGCTTATATTGTACAGTACAAAACATGTAAGTACTTCAGGATAAGAAATGTTTACTTTAGGAACCACAAGCCATTTCATGATCATGCTAAAAGTTATCAAAGTACTTATGCTTTGTGGGCCAAAATGTGTAAAAGTCAGTGGTTTTTATGTGTTAAGAATAGGATTTTTCTGTGTTCACATACCTTATTGAGGTGAAATATCCCACAACTGGTGCATTGTGAGATGGACTCAATACATCCTCTCTGGGCCATGTGGCTATAGTAGCAGATTGTATTTATAGGCAGTGTAAAAATTAAATGATTTGTACTTTAGAAACTTGACATTCTGGTAACCTTGACCCGGGTAATTCAAGGTCGGGCGGGTACCCGAATGCCCGCCCGAAAGTCTCATCCCTATTCCAAACCCAAACATCCTTTGGCTCTAAGATTTCACAGGGTAAATGAGAAAAATAGTAGCTTTCTTCTGACAGTGATATCAAAATGTTGACCACTTCCAGTAAAATCACGTTTTGAGCTCTCCCTTCAAAACTGGTTGAAATATAGGCATTAAACTTTACAGATGGGGCTTTGGGGTGAAGGCCATTCTATCAAGATGAAAAATTTATGGACTTAAATCGGGTCATCCCCCTTTAAGGAATTGACAGTAAATGTCATTTAAGGTTATAAGAGGACAAGGTCATCTATGGGTCATTGGTGTAGAAACAATCTTATTTATATCCAAATTAATTTGTTTCTTTGGCTTGGTAATACCTTTCCCCCTTTTTACCTGCCTTTGGTAGTAGTATGTTCTAGTGCCTAGAGCTTTATGAATAGGCGCTTTACAAATCTATGTATGGTGTAAGTCAAATAACTGGGCATTCAGAAATAGATAATCAGAATGAGTTATAGCAACTGATCCCAGACACTCAGGCCACCTTGCCATTATACAAATAACTCTGACTGAAACGTTACCTCTTCAATTTGGCATATATACCAAACAAATAGCAATATCATTTGTACTGTATACTTTTTTTTTCCAGCCACCACCGGTCCCTCCACCAGTCAGCCATTCCACACCCCCATATTCCAGTGGAATGTACCAATCACAGTGTACCAGCAACCCTCAGTTACCACTGAATGGTTCCACTCCACGTTTGGCTCTGCATTCCAACCACGCCAGCCCAATGGGTGGTGAGCCATTAAGGCCCATAGCGAGGGCGCCATTGCAAGAAGTCTTAATATGGAAGACCTACAGAGAGCCCAGTCAAGCCTGCAACCTGTAGCCAACTCAAGCAGTGCAAAATACATGATGCAACAAGAAAAGGTAGGTCTGCTTCATGTCAAATTGATGGCTGTTTTTTGCTATAACCCGACCTGAGGCTGCACATGGTGCAATCCAGACCTAGTTGTGATTTTGTGGTTTGAGTTAAAGGCACTATCAGTGATTTGCTAAATTTGAAAAAAATCATCAAAAATCAGATTTTTGCATGTTTGCAACAAGGATAGGTATCCTAACATACCCTGCAAGTGGCAAGACCAAAAGCAACCTAATAAGGACAAAATTGGACATTTTAGTCATTACTGTCCGTACGGACACTTATTACTACACGTAATTGAATGGAGATTCATATCTTTGAACGCTGCTGTTTTCTTCCTTTTCTGTCAAGTTTTCAGATGGAAAAAATAACTTACAGGAATTCCTCAGACTTATATCCTTCACTTTTAAGCTATTTCTGCAAAATTCAAATATTTTGACTCAATTGGGTAGATCACTGATAGTGTCTTTAAAAAGCGTGTTTCTATTGAACAGACGGTATTTATCCAGTTGATGCTGAGAATAGCCAATAGTGCGAAGTTTCTATTGAGTAGCATTTTCCGGAAAATGCGAGCGACCGCCACGGACTGTGATTTTACCAGCTAAAGGTCATCTGCACAAGTCAACTGCATTGTATTGTGGGTCGCGACCTCGCCGAACTGCCATCCAAAATTTGCTGAATATCTCCCTCTCCCCCATACAGAAATTAACACTAGTTGCGTTGCCTCTGTTGTCCAAACAAATGCCGAAGCGGGAGGTGCATTTTCAGGCATTGAAAAAACGTGAAAAAACCTCGGAATTCGTAAGACGTGGCCGAAATGTATCCTGAACAGCAGATCAGCGCGATGACAAAATGTGTTGTTAATGTCAACATCGTTGCGCATGCTGGGAGAGGGGTTAATTGCTGTTATCATGTGGCGTCAATTTCCGGTCCAATCGGAACGCTGTGTGTTTCTATTGGCATTAACCGGATAATTTCTCTGGCATTATCCTTCCAAAACAAGGATAAATACTATTATATACTTCATTAATAAATTTAAGATTGTATATTGGTTGAAACTCTATCACGTGATTAAAAATAGTTCAACTATGCGGCAAGAAATCGGCGCCATCCGTAAATAGTACCCCTAAGCCACGCCCACCCGTAAATAGTTCATTTTTCAGAAGTACTATTTACGGCTCAGAGGTACTATTTACGGCGCTTAATTCGCGTAACTTACTTGCGATTCGCGTAGCGCCGTTTGCATTTGCGAGGAGTAGATTGCGTGCTCTTACTACACATTCATTCAAAGCGATGCATTGTTTGACGTGAAATGAATGAAAATGCCAAAAATATTTTTTCATTGTTAACTGGAAATGTATTAATGAAGTAATAATAACAAATATATACTGATTCTATTCGAGTCTTGGTTAAAAATATGGTCCCTCGGTGACTACATTAGTGCTATTTGCGTTGGCGCTGCGGCCCCTCAGAAAAATAGCAATAATGTAGTGACCTCGGGGACCTAGTGTAAACCAGAGCCTTCTTGTTTAAGTATATATTTGTATAGTGGATACTTTCGTCGGTATAAGGGGGCTGATTAAGGCATTAAAAAAAATTGTTTGTTTAGAGTAAAAACCGACCAACTGACCCTAAAAATACCTGCCAACTCGAAAGTTTATGCAAATTAGCACAAAATAAAAAAAAATATTCTGAGACCGACCCATTTATTTTCATTAACAATTAAAAAAAATATTTTTTTTTACCAACATAAAGACCAAAAACTAACAAAACAAGACAACAAAGCAAATACAAGTAAAATAAAAGATATTTGCTATGTCATTGAAAAAAGCTTTAAATAGTAGCATCTTGCTCATTTTAGAGTAAAACATTGAAAAGATCTAAAAAAAAATTTAAAAAAAAGACCGATGACCCTGATAGTTGTCTACGTTACGACAAACAAAACATATTTTTTATGCCAGAAGAAAAGAAAATGCAAGTAGGATGGCTGTTTATATTGAGACAGTTTAATCCCTTGTCTGTATAAACTGGCGAAAAAAATGGCCCAATAGAAACATGCTATTACAATATCCGTGATTCCCCCCCAAAAGAGTTGGTAAAACATATTGGAATTTGCCGGAATAGCTTAAAAGTGAAGGAAAGTCTGAAGATTTTCTCATGAGTTATATTTAGCAACTTGAAAAATTTGTCAGAAAGGAAGAAAAACAGCAGTGTTCAATAATATGAACTGCCATTCACTTTACGTGTCATAGTGAGGAGCATGGCACAGAAGGTGCCGAAGCGTCATCGGTTCAAATCCCAGCAGTAGGACCGTGTGAAAAATCAATTATCCTCTCTCCCCAATCCCCATGGTTGCATCTAAAAGACGCGGGGCAGATGAGCCATGACAAAAGCCAGTTAGACTATTTGCGGAGACCAAACAACCAAAAACTCTATAACAAATTCTGTTGTCCCATGGGGGGCTAAGGGAAAACAAAGTGTAATTTAATAATAAATGATTAAAATTCATATAATGTCTGTCCGAGCAAAAATGGCACATTTCTTGCAAATTGAATAAAAAATATCACCTCAATTTCTCTTTCCCAATATCGTGACCAGTTGGATAATAATAACAGCGGGATTATATTGCGCTTTTTACTGGATTCAAGCGCGTGGACTATTAGCATTACGCTGACATCAGATATGTATATACTTCAGCAAAACCATTAACTAAACATATTACAATGGGGCCCGGTCTAGAGGAAGCCATTGTTATAGTCAGGTTGGTTAATCACCTACACGATTCGGTTGTGAGTAACAAAATAACCGTCCTCTTTCACAATAAATAACCAGTTTACATTATAATATAGGTCGTTGACCCTAAGTTTTAATCTTGAAAACGTGTTAAATGAATCGAAATGTAGTTACGCAATAAAGTTACGGATTAATTATGACACAAAGTTGTTAGGTTAAGATTACCCAGCAACATTCTGTATGATAGTGGTGTGTCTTTCTCCTTTGCGAACTTTATATAAATATAAACTGATGAAAAATATGGTTCAAAGTTAATTGGAACACGCACTATAGAAGTTCAAGATTTACTTATATGTGAATGAGGATAAGTAATGTTTTGTTTACTCATTAAAAATACGTCGTCTAAATCGGTCACACCGAATCTCTTAAACGCAGGACATTAACAATTGTCCATTCACTCCAGATAAAAGGAATCTGAAGTGTTTTTTCTATACCACATACTGGGCGTGTAAATGGATAGCTTTAGCTCGTGTAGCTCATTGTTTGGCTGAAGTCTAGTTGTACTATTTGTTCACTGATACGGGGGGAAATAAATGAAATGTGCATGTTATTCAATTTCCCAGAAAAATGTGCCATTTTATTTTGGCGGGAACG
This sequence comes from Ophioderma brevispina, assembly GCA_023653785.1. Lineage (NCBI taxonomy): Eukaryota > Metazoa > Echinodermata > Ophiuroidea > Amphilepidida > Ophiodermatidae > Ophioderma > Ophioderma brevispina. The sequence continues at coordinate 26,674 of JAMKCH010012622.1, forward strand.
ACGGTTATCTGATTTTACATAATTTATTTGGATTTACATACTTGGTTATCCGCCTTAGAGCCCCTTATGGGGACAACAAACACAGCATTGAGAAGGACATGGTGGCCCATAGCTAATTGTTTACAGTCTATTCTATTCTGTTTCAGAGAATATTAAGGGCCAAGAATTTTTATTTTTTAAAATATGCACGTGGAAATTTCTGGGCAACAAGCTGAAAAATGTCAGGATTGGTGCAGAACTGGGTCTAGAATAACATACTAAAAGTCCCCTAAAATCCTCTTTGTGCTTTTTCTCGAAATAAGGGGAAAGTTTTTGTACAGGGTTTAAAATTACAAAAGTATTAGAATTGTCCTTAAATGTGGTTTCCCGACATTTTTGTCTTTCCACAAGATCAGAAAAGGTATAGTTTGCCCCTATCTACAACCTGTAGTTTAAGAACTAACAGACCCTAAATCAATTCAAGGCATCCTGGGGGGTAAATATTTCAAATGACCATTTCATTGAACCCAATTCAAATTGCTCGTAAGAGTCATATAAAACAGAAAATTTTCATTCAAAATCACCTACAATGGGATTCAATTTGACAATAATAGCAAGAACGCAGTGACCCGCCCATAGAACCTGTAGAACCCCATCACACACACTTGGCCCTGTAATTTTGCAAGTAATAACCATCACCCCTGTTTTAAATCTTCTTTGGTGTTCATGTACACACTAGATGAAAATTTGACACAAAGGTTCTTTCAGAAGAATCCGAACCATTCTGAAATTACACCCCAGATCCTTGAGCCTTTTTTAACCAGATAGTTAGTAAACTACAAGCCATAGAGAGGGCAAACTAACCTTTTGTTCATCCGTGTGACAGTGACACAAATGATTGGAACACATTTAAGGACAAAGATTGAATCTTTTGTAGTTTTAAACCACCCCTGTACAAAATTGTTGGGTCCCCTAGTTTCTGAGAGATGCAGCAGACGAAAAAAAGGGAGGTTTTGGGTAGGGGAACTTGTAGTATAAGGATTAATGAATCATGAATGTACACAGGTTTCTGGACCGGAAGACCAGAGTTCAATGACATGTTCAGCTAAAATGGTTCCCGGGAAAAAAAAGGGAAGAGGAAATGATATGCCACCGGGAGATATAATGAAATAATTTCCATTGTTATTTTTTCATACTCTTGGCCCCTAATGGCCTCTTCTGTTAAACCTGGCGGGCTATCTATTGCGCCCAGAGTGAGTCTCGTAGTCCCCTTGGCATTAGGCAGATGCTACTCCATAGAAAAAGTGTGTGCAATCGCATGAAATTGAGGTGGAAAAAAGATTTACTTGGTGGTTCCAAATTATTGCTTCCTGTAAAGTAGACTAACTAAGCATTCAGAAACTGCTTTCGGGCTTTTTGTGTTCTTAACTCTGATTTATTTTTTACGACAATTGAAGTTAGGGGAACTGAACCAGTGGGAGTACTCCCATTTGCAGTAAAAAAGCTCTTGATCACCTGAGTTATAAGTTCCAATTACAAAATATGTTTTTTGTGGTTTATAGCAGCTTTGTTACCAGTTAAAGAACAAAGGGAAAAGGAGGGGTCTTCAAGCATATCCAAGATATAATTTAACACCCCAGTTATAATTCATTAATGGATAACTGTCAGGGTGTCCGTATGAGGGTTTTGAATGTCCCGTCAGTTCCAGACAAAAACATTGAATAGCAAAGTACTGAGAGGACCTTAACCACAGAGACCACACTCAATATTGGACTACTTAAAGTAGGCAATTTCGGGTGATCCACCCCCGTCGTCGTTCCCGATCCCACACCAACCAGGGGGATCCCACAGACCACATGCCCCTAGCACACAAGTTTCGCTGATCCCAACCTCGTCGTTCCCCCCCCCGCCCCCAGCACACAGTTTCCTGATGGGAGTCAGTATTGCCAATTTTAAAAATCAATCGGCTAAAGTCTCCTGGTGTGTGAAAGGCCAGCAGGCATTTGTCCCTAGCAGTGTATAAACGTCCCAAACGGCTGCACTGAAGGATTCACTACCAAGAACACCGTCATGCCTGCACTATCCTATATGACATATTTGGGATATGCAAAAACAACAAGCCTGATCTTTATTCTAATAAGTCCTGAAGGACTAACCAATTATTAATGCAGGTCAGAAGCTTTCACGTGGTTAATACGGTGGGTGCAACTAGCACGTACCATACAATTCGCAAGAATATAAGCCCTTTTCGAGAATCATCATCAGCCATCGCATGCGCAGTCAGGTGGTGGTCAAGTGGAAAGGTACTTCGGTTCAGGATGAGTATCGGAAAGTGCCTTGGCCATGTCGAGCAGACGATCTTGTCAAGTCAGCTTCTTCTCTGCATAATAATTACAATATTAGGATTACTTTTTTGGTTAGTAAGTAGTAGTAATCCAAAGTTGATAAATCCGGGTTTTTGTCCCTGTTAAAACGGTGGACCGGATTGACCTCAGGAGACACAGCGGACAATCACTCCCAAACTCGCTCCAGGCCCTCACCTCCCCAACACAACCCCATCACCACACCACCACCACCGCAACAACCACACCCACCAACCCCACCCCTCTCTACCGAATAATCATCTCAACCTCCGAGGGTCCAGCAGCCTTTCCTTCTTCATTTCTCTGATTGCCTTCACCCGCTCATTAACCAACACCTCCACTCACTGGCCCTCCACCACAGGGAAAGCCATCCCATCCTCTGATACCACTCACTCTCCCCCATCCAAGGACGCGCCACAGGCTCTACCCCCATCTCTCCCACTGATATTCACCTCCAATCACTTCGCCCTCAATCACCACCCCCGGCAGCACCCCCCCCCAACATTTCCATCCTTTTCTTGCTTTCATTCAAGCACCACCTCACACACCCTGCCTGGACTTGCCCCAGCCTCCTCTCCCACGATCTCCCACAACCCACCCTCCCTGCGTCTTGCCTCCCCAACCACCTATACTTCTCTTCAAACCATAGAATTTTTCCAGTCATTTCCCTAGATACAAAATACATCCTTCCTTCTATCCCATTGCCTTTCCTTCACCTCTTCATTCCACTACCCCCCTACCCCCACCGCATCTCTCCTGCTCTTCCACCTTTCTTTTTTCCCACACCCTTCATCACTCCTGTCAACACTCCTTCTCCAAGGCACCCTCACAAATCCACACAGCAGTCCCACAGCTCCCCAATTCTGACAATTCTTGGTACGGAAACACTGCTATACACTAAATTATTTTTGACAACATCACTGTTTTTTAAAAAAATTTTGAAAAACCATCGCATGGATCTTTTTTGGTTTGCACTATTTTACTTTGTTTTCAGAAAATAATGACCTGGAGTCCGTTCTGCGGCGGCAATTGGCACATAAGTACCAACATGCACAGCCACAACATGAGGACTCCACTTATGGTGAGAGCAACTCTCCTTTGTATGTTTGTTTTTGCTACTAACAACATTTAAATGTAGTAATGGCCAAGTTGCTGGGGGCAGCTTGGATCTTTCGGTATGTGTTGCCATTTTTAGATTGTCCAATGAAATCGGAACGACCTTATGGCAGCATGATTCATGCGTGTGTGTGTGTGTCTAACTTTTGGTATACACTTTTGGATAAAATGTTTTTTAAAGCTTTTTAGTGCAGTGATGGATCAAGTTCATACTTGGTATGCTTATACATTAAGACAAGGGATCTTATGTGGGGTACTGATGAGGAGGTTAAAGGTCATTCAGGCTCACTTAGGCTCATATTGCTCTACACTTTGTCTACATAATCAGACAACCTATTTGGGACTGCTGTCCCTATTTTTACAAGCATGCATGAGTAGGATTAGCTCGCTCTATTGATTGGCTTTTCAGGGACCCGTAAGCTTAGCCATTTATTTTGATTGTTTCTGGCTAATAAGTGAAACCAATAGGCACAGGCTATTTCCTAACTAGCAGTTACAATTCCAGTCTCCTGCCATTGCTTCAGGTAAAAGCCAAAAAAAAGGGATGTGAAATTTTCCTCGTTTAAGAGGATTTCCTCGTTTTTGAAATTTTGTTAGTGCCAAAATTTTAGCTTTTTCTTTGATTTTCAGCCTGGTTTTGGCTTTTTTTACTCATTTTTCGTCTTTTTTTCCCCTTTTCCTCATTTTCGTCCATGCCCTCTCCCACCCCTGTAAAAGATATGGCGCATTTTGACCAGTTCACGCGACGGTCAATGGAAATCATCACCCCATATTTGGTAACTTCAAAAGGGCCAGCAACCAAAGTTTGAAATTGTGCATTTAAGTATACTTAAATTTAATTATTTAAATGGCCATTAGGCCTATAAAGAAGAACTAGTCAATTAGAAAGAGGGATCAGAGAAGAAGAAGCCTCAAAAGAGCCCCGAAAAGAGCACTCGCCGGGAATCGAACCCTGGTCGCTTGTGTACGCGGCAAGCATGATACACCACAAATCCACACGCCTGAGAAACAACTTTTGAGGTAATGTAGCTAAATTGCTATAGGAGGCGCCTTGTAATTTCTATTGCATTGATACAGTTTGTTTGTGTTTTGGTTTCTCCACAGAGCAAACATGGACTACCCAGACCATGAAGTGATGTAATGCAACTACTGCAAGCAGTTATGCCAGCATGATGAGATACATACCAAGGAATTCAATATTCTTTCATTAACCCTTGAGATCTACAAGTGATTATAGTCACACCAATTTTTTTTTTTTTTTTTTTTTTTTATTTGGCGAGTGTTTAAGCAATAAATTGTGTAAAAATTATTTTTTTTTACCTATATGAGGTAAACGTGTAATATTTCGCCCCCCTATGATTTTTGCCCCCTCCTATGATTTTACCCTGGCGCTGCCTCAAAATGTGTATTCAGAGGAGTCTAAAATAGTGCTGGGATGTGTACACTTTTGCACGTGTACACGAACGGAAAGACCAATTTTCACGAAAATGATCTGCCCTCAGTAAAAAATAAAGCTAATCCAGTACTGCTGCTTTAAATCATTTCTGACATTTACGGAAACGGAATCTTGTGTTTGTCAAGTTCTAGTATGCCTTCGGCATCATTAAATGGTGCTGCAAAACACAATAAGGACTTATAAAATATGGCGGCACCCATAACGTGCATTGTTTCATTGGGAAATTGGGCTATTTAACTGCTTAAAGGGGCGTGTTCCGATCGTCTTTGGGACCCCCCCCTATTTACCCGGAAGTAGTATTGATTTTGATATCAGATGAAAGGCCGTATTTTTCTCATTGTCGTCCTGAAATTTGAGCCCTCGAATCCATTTCATTCCCAAGATATAAACAAAAAACCGCCGTTTTAGTGGTTAACCACTTTATTAGCACAGTATTGGATAGTTTGTTTCCCACGGTACTTGATGGGGTGTATGTGCAAGTGCCAGGCTCTCATATCAAGTAGAGAAACAATACACATAAATCGGAACAACCACCTTTAATCTAGATTTAAAACATTAAAGAATGCAAATTTAAAAATATGTTACGTTTTCGGATGATATCATGACTGCATACAAGGCTGGGAAAATTATTACGAACTATATATGGTGCAAGAATTGCATGTTTGTGGAGGTGCAAAATTCGCCAGTCATCAGTTTTTCAATGTCATCAACGACTACATGTACATGGTTACACGAACGAAAATAGTGTTCATGTACACGGATAGAAAACTCCCAGCTCTAGTCTAAACAAACCTAGTTTTTGGCCAGTGGTTTTGAGATGGCTTCCCAAATGACTTTTTGGAAGCATTCTCGATAGCCACTGACTTATAATTATATGTTATAAAAATGTATTCAAATGAGTCCAAACAAGCCTTAGGTCAGTGGTTTTGAGATGGCTTTCCAAAAATAACCTGCAATTATTTGGGAAGCCTTCCTGGTAGCCACTGACTTATGTGTTATTATTTAAACCTCTACAGAATCTACTTGGTTAGAATCATCAACCATCCCAAGAATTGGTGAAAGAACAAGAATAACTGCAAATTATTCATGCAAACCTTAAACTATTGGCTGGTATCCTGAAAGGGAGTCTAACTTTAGACCCAGATTTAAACCAGGGATAGTCCTACATGAGTGGGCCATTTTGTCCTTCCATCATACTCCATCCTTGAGGAATTTTCTCACCTGTTACATTTAAAGGTGGGTGGCCCGATCAACAACCTCTTCCCCCCACTTAACTCCATCAAAATTGAGATTTTGGTGCCAGAAGAAAGCTCAAATTTTTCTTATTAACCCAGTGGAGTTTTAGGCCCAGTAAATGCTTCCTTTGAACAAAAACATCTCACAAGTGTGCTATACCACATATTTATTAGCACACATTGTCTATGGGCCAATTGAGTAAACATTTTTTCTTCTGCTATACAAACGGCCGGGCCGATTAAAATCGGATGTTTTTTGTGATATGCTTCCATGGGAAGAATAAAGCATCATTTGAACATTTGGATCATGATCGTGTCACCCACCTTTAATTATAACAGTATTTTGAAAGGAAAAAAACTAAAAAAGGTCCACTCATGTAGGACAAATCCTGGTTTAATTATGGGTCTAAAGTTAGACTCCCTTTCAGTATACCAGCCTCTGAGTTGAAAGTAAGCTTTTTAAAAATCAGTAGAGGCCAAATGATACATCTTTGAATGATTCAGTTGATCATCAGAATTGACCAATACTGAGTTTTATATTTTCAGTAAAATCTGGCAATATTATTTTGGATCATGTGGAAAATTCCCAAATGTCAATGTATGTTGGCTTTTGTGTTTGTTACAAGATGCATACACTGTCATATCTGAGTGGCCCTACTGCGTCCGCTGCGCGCCCACAAAGCTCGATCTACACATCGCTCAACGCCCTGTACCGTCATTCTTAGGGATTAAGGGCGCTCTATGCGGCGCTTGGCGCCCTGTGCTCCGCCCCTGCACAAGATCGGGATCGGCTCAAATTTTTGGAATAAGCTTTTCTCAAGGATATCTAGTGATCAATTAATAAAACAGAAGGTGCTGAAATCACGAAATGCACCTTTAATAACTTGGCATTTTCCAAGTTATTGTGGAAGTTGCAAGATTGTAAAATACACAGCCAGACTCTTACATTGTAACCCAGAGCTTAGGCTACTCCATGTACTCTTAGCTCTACTCCAAGGGTATCTCCTTGATGCGCCATCGATGCAGTACTTACCACTAACTACACAAGCCACTGGGTGCATTAACAGCTATAGTGCATAGGCTAGAAAGGCTCCCATGCACCCCACCCCAGATCCTCCACGAGTGGTATCATTTTGTTTGGGTGACCCCACTGATTGATATTTTACATGTTAACATTGAATCTGTTGGGATGGACTTTGGTTTCCTGCCATTTTTCAAAATGGCCGCCTATTTGAAACTACCCAAGCCCATATCTCATCCCCTGGGCCTCATACAGGCACGATTTTGATGCCCTGACCTATGTTTTCAGAAGCAAAGAGTCTATTGGAAACACTTTTGAAAACATTAGGTTCGTTGGTTATGGTACTTGGCCGTGGCGGCCATTTTAAACTTTAAAATGGCTACCAAACCCATTTTTGCCCATATCTCCATTTCTGAACCTTTAAGAGGCATAATTCTGGGGTCTTTGTCGACGTTTTCAGGATCAAGGACACTGATGATATCATTGGCTCATTTGGTTGTGGAAGCCATCTTGAATTTCAAAATATCTGCCAAGCAAAAAATGTTCAGTTTTTCCCAGTTATATGTCTGTAAGAATCATTACATTTGGCACCTATTGTGTTATCCCTCAGAAACACAAACAATTTTAAAACAAGTATAAAAAGCATGTCTTTGAACATTAAATAAAATATATAATATATATATATATATATATATTGAACGCACAAGGAGTCTTTTGGACGGGTTATTGACATGATTTGATCACAACATTACCATCAAATCAAATATGGCCACCCTAAAACCCAATATGCCTGGAAATCATTAAAGTGACCATAACTCATCAAGTATTTGTGATAGAAGCATAATTCTGCGCTCTATACCCAGTAGGAACTCATATCTGACATTTCAAGTGTGTTAACAAGCTTACCAATCAAGATGGCAGTCAACATGACTGCCTTTTAAGATCTTTAAAACCTACAAATTGTCATATATTCATAATATATTGCCGTCATTTTGAATTTTAAGCATATTGTCAAAACAAATATACCCGATATTTATTAATGCTCAAAGACATACATTTCATACTTTAATTTAAACTTTAATAATCATTTTGGGTGTTATAACTAAATACAATATGGATGTTTCGTATTTTATAGGTTTTAAAGAATGTCAAAAGGCAGCCACATTGGCCCCCATCTTAACATTTTTGCATGTTAAAGAAACAAATTCCAGATTAGAATGTCAAATGGTCAAATACTTATTCCATACCTTAATTTACACCTTTATATTAATAATTAGTTGATGTAACTACATATAATACACATATAATGTAGGTTTTACTATTTTAAAGGTGGCTGTATAGGCTGCCATCTTGAATTTTGAAAATGTCCATTACAGAGAAATGCCAAATAAGGGTTTCTAGTGATCAAATACATGTATCTCATAAGTGTAAAGCATAAAGCATGCATATAGACACTGGAATCAAGCCTCTAAACTGCAAAATGTGCAGAACACATGTCCGGATGCGTTGGAAATGCATTTTAGAGGTGTTAAACTAACACTTGCAGCGTGTGATCAATTGTAACAGATTTTGAACACCTGCAGAACATATTGTAGGTGTTCAGTATGTATTCAAGTAGCGTAAATAGGTATAATGGAGGAGTTAAAGATCATATTAATGATTCCGAGAGCATATTTGACTTTTGAGCAGCCATATTGGATTTTTGAGTACCGAGAAATATTTGTCTCTATCGGAAATACTTAAGGGATTTTTAGTGATTTGGAACATGGTAGCAGCCATATTGGATTTTCAAAAATGCCACTGTAACAAATTTTGCACACCCTCCAAAAATTATTGGCTTAGGTCCTAATGAACTAAAATCTATTAATAGAAAAAGTCTGTACTCCATTTCCATCCTTCAGGCTGTGTAGCTAAACTTCCACCTGACTATATCTCGTTCAGTTATGTTAACCTGCTCAAATAAGGACAGCACCCTTTCTGGCTGTCATCTTTGAAACTGCCATGCACCAATTACTGTATATCTGCAATACATTTGGTTATATCTTAAAAGAAATAGTCTAGAAATACCAAAATATAAAATGAAGTGTGAGACATAATGTCCATGTAAACCATCAATAAACAGACAAGTTAGGTTTAAGTGTCCTTTAAAGGTGAGTGACACAATCAGCAATCTCATACCCCACGTTACTCCATCAAAATTGAGATTTTGGTATCAGAAGAAAGTTAATAATTATTTTTATTGGCAAGGCCCAGGAAATGTTTCCTTTTGATGTTATGTACAGAAAGTCTCAAAATGTGGTCGACCACATTAACACACTCTCCCAATGGGCCAAGTTAGTATACATTTTTGCTTCTACTATCGAAACGGCTGGACCGATTTAACTCATCATGTTTTGAGGAGTCCAAGTGTGTGAAAATATCGGATCCAATGCATGGTAATGATAAAATTGGATGATTTACGCCCAATATTAGTTGGTCTCGCTATGAGTTTTAAAATATTGGGGTCGACTGCGTCTCACCCAACATTTTTGCAACTCTTAGCTAGACCAATTAATTTGGGCTTAATCGGTCCAATTTTATTTTATATCAAAATTTGTAATCGGATGTTTTGGCGAGGGAGAACACTTGATATGAAAAATCGGACCATGATGGGGTCACCAACCCAAGTACATAGTCAATGGAAATGCAGTTCTGCAAATGAATCATTGAATGTTGTATACTATAGTGATTATGTTATCAATATTATGTCATCCTGACAATGTAAAACAGTTAACTGTAAAGTGTATATAAAGCTGTATATTTGTATTCTGATCAATTGCCGTCTCTGTTGGCTTTTCTTTTGAGGCAGTAAAGTTGTAAACATTCTCTGTAAGGTTCTCAGCCTCATCTCCATGATTTTTCACACTACTGAACCATGTAGAGCAGGGGTGATATTTGGCCCTCGACTTGATATATTCCCCGGCCCTTCAGCTAATATAATTGAGAAGCCCTGATGTAGAGGTTCTCAGTACGTGCCCAAGAGGCCAGACATGGCCCAAAAGCCAATGGTGGTTAGCCATTGGGGAGAAAATGTTTGAGATTTTTGTCCACAATTATGATCCAGGAACACAACCAGTTGAATAATCTCATAGTGCAGCTATTCACTATTTTGTACAAGAGGCTATGTTGAGTCAATCCCACAATGCACAAGTTTTGGGAAATTCACCTCAATTGGGTCATGTAATCCCACAAAAATCTTAACAAATAAAAACTCTTGAATTTTACGCTCATTTTAGCCCACAAAGCGTTAGTACTGAGAGAATTTTGAGCATGATCATGGAATGTCCTGTGGTTCTTAAACTTTTGGAAAACTTTTTTATCCCTTAAAGTACTGTATATGACGTGTGTAGTACAGTGTAGTATCGACAAATTGCTATGCATCATGGGATTGGTTCAAAACGCCCTCTGATTTTCTACTTAATCCCAAACTTTTTTCATTGCAAAGTATAAAAATTCTAATTTTGAACATGACGTGAGTTTTTGGATTATAGGACCAGCGCCAGCGGGATGTCGTTTTCTTGCAATACTTGATAAATACATTAAGGAATAAAGCTCACACATAATCATAAATAGTGCCATTTTGGCCAATAAAAAAATGTGGTCCTGGACCATTATCTTGGGTCAAATAAGCTCTGATATACACAGGAAACATACTAAAACAAGGTGTTGGTGTTCAAACACAGATTGGCCTGTTTAAAATACAATCGAGAACCACTAAGTATGTAGAGTCTTTGGAATGATTATAACACTTGTCTCTAAACTTGCAGGCTTATTTTTGCTGAATCTCTTGTTTTGAAAACATTTTATATGGTAACCTGCTCTACCTCCTGTAAGCTTTTTCACTATTAGCCCGAGTCTCTGCCCCCCCAACTATCCAAGAAGACAAAAAAAAACACTGTCCTATGGGTTGGTGTAATTCATAAAAATATATTTTACATATCAAGTAAAACTTTGGAAATAAGCATTTTGAGGAATTGATATTTTTAAATAGCTTTTAATTCCAAGAAACAATTGTAATATGCAGTGCCCCCACAACTGGTTTAATTGCAATTTATTGAAAATATGCAAATTAGATCAACCTTCCAAAAAGTATACGGCGGTCCGGAAAGTGTGTAGTCTGTGTCACAGACTTCGAAAGATATTATCTAAATTAGTACTGCGCCAGAGATTAACGTTATCAGTCCGTCATAGCGAATGCATGCAAATGAAACTAAATCTCAAATATCTCCGGAAAACGAAGGGGTTCTATGGAGATTTTGGCATCATAGGGTCTGTTACTATGTTTTGTTGGATATGTATCGTAATTGGGTCTGAACCTATAGAACCTAGCGAGAAAATTTAACGTTTTTGTCGGGTACTTTGGTGTTCGCAAACACGGAAAAGTTAACACGCAATCGCTACGCGCCGCAACCCTTTTTCCCACAATGCCTTTCGGTATTATTCCAGTCTTGAGAATTTTCAAATGCTGTGCCAACTTCTTTTTTTTTTCAATTTTAGAAACAGGATATACGTACTTAATTACCGGACCGCCGTACAAAAAGTATACAGCACATGACCCCATGATCACCGTGCCACATTTGAGGTTCATCGACTAATTGGTTTATAGTGGATCAATGAATGTGCCATTCAGGCAGACTTCCATCTGCATGATCACATAGGCCCTCCACAACATTGTTGTGAGTAGGCATGTATTGGTTTATTGCCATTTGGTCTAATCCCATTTGGTCTAATAGCCATTTGGTCTAACTTCAATTGGTCTAAACCCATATTGTCTAATACCAATTTGTCTAATAACCATTAAGTACATTCAATTTATCATTCAAAATGTCTAATAGCATTTGGTCTAATGCCCATCTAGTCTAATGCCCATTTCGTCTACTACCATTTGGTCTAATAACCACAAACACCATTTGGTCTAATTCCCATTTGGTGTAATATCCATCTGGTCTAATATCCATCTTGTCTAATATTCATTTGTCTAATATCCATTTGGTCTAATACCCAATTGGTCTAATATCCATTTGGACCAGATTGACATTAGACAAATGAATATTAGACCAGATGGATATTAGACCAATTGGCATTAGATCAAATTGGTTATAGACAATATGAGATTTAGACCAGATGAATATGAGACTGCATGGCTATTGGCCTAAAGGGTATATTAGACCAATTGGAGTTAGCCAAAATGGCCATTAGACCAAATGGGATTAGACCAAATGGCAAGTCACCCATGTATTATGCCGTGTAATTCCTCTTACGTTACACGGGTCCTTACACAAATACCGGGTACACGTTTACCATCCATGGAAAAAAATAGCCATCATTAAGATTGCCAGTACCCCACAATACAGCAACACACTGTCACAATTTAGCAATATCTTATAATTTTCACTCAAAGAAATAAATTTGTTATTTAATCACCTACATCTCCTAGTACGTTCTCATTCAAGCCTGACTTATTCCTTTTCATTTTCTACGCTCGGAATAGCAAGTTACCTACGATACCCACTGGAAAGTTTGACGACTCCTGACTGCGCACGCATCGGGTGGCGATGATCTAGAATCTCTGACTTCTCATTTTGCAACGCTCCAAGCATGTTGTGCTCTTAATTGTGCCTTGAGAAGTTTGCAATTTTTAATAGCTTTTGCTCACCTGACTACCAAACTACATGTTCTACACATTTTTCTCATCATTCTGGTTCGGTTTGCTGCTTTCAGCCCATCCCAGATTGTTGTAAAATTGTGTCTGATTAGGTGAGTCAGTGTGTACTTTCCGTGGAACATGGCGGGCTAGTTCACACATGTGTTACAAGTGTCTACCTCGGGTGGACTCCTTCGAGTAATTCCCACATCCATCTAGCGCTCGTGTTGGGGAGCTTCGTGCTAGATGATACCCGAGTATTTTATCTCACTTTTTCGTCGGCTACTTTGCTGTTTTTCGCGGTCAACTTTCACCCGCTATCCTACCAGTCCGGTACCGGTACGGCACCATCTTAAGTGTGGTCGGCCATCTGGGCCGAATGTTCATAACTCGACTTTCGCTTCGGCATGGTACGCCATCTGCTTCATGTGCACCGGGGCGGTGTTTGAGCCCCCACCGCTTCCTCCGTGGAATTACGGGTCTGCGGGTCAGTTTATTGGTCTTCCCGTCACCGGGGGCCCCACTACCGTTATTACGGCCGGGCCTTACCGTTCACTGGAATACTTGGATTGGTGACACTTTTTTCAGCGGCCATTTTGGAAATTTTACCGGCGGAATATTTACCGCGTAGACCCATTTGGTTCCAAACTAAACATCGGCGGTGCGATACGGCAAGTTTTGTTTCATATTTCAACATGACCCGAAACCGGAATTACGTGCTTTTCTATGGGAGTTAGGATTCAACTGCGTTTTTCTTCGGTTTTCCCCGTCTGCGGGGGCTCCACTACCGTTGTCACGGCCGAGCCTTACCGTTGGGGACTTTTATATCGGGACACTTTGCGGTGGCCATTTTCGATTTCTTACCGACCGAATTTTTTACCGCTTAACCTCAATGGGTTCCGAACTAGACATCAACGGTTCGATATAACAAATTTCGTTCCATATTTCAACATACCCCGAAACCGGAAGTACATGCTTTTTATGGGATTTTTTCGCGTATTGAGCGGGTATTACCAGTTCATCTCGGTTGTTTTGGGCTAGGATAGACTCAATTGTATACTAGGCTAGCTGTACTTAGTAGAGATCTCCCGGTTATGGTTCCTTAAAGTTCCTAACCGATTTTAGTTCTCTCTTTTGTCTTTCTCCAGATAAGACATGGATTCCGACTCAGAGACCGAGAAGGGAAAACGTGGCAAAGCCAAGCCTAGACAGTGCTCGTCATGCGACCGTGGCTTCTACGGCAATAAAACACCCCGAGACTCTACGGGACACAAGCGGGTCCGCACCGACCACGACGCCCAGCAACCCAGTGTAGCCGGTAGCAGCCAGGATAGCAGCCGTTAAGAGCCGCATCTGTGCCGAGGTTTCCGGATTCTCACCGCCACCGGCCAGCCGCCGAGCTACCGACTCTCCACCGCTGGATATTGGTCTCCCTGTCAGCGGGGGCCCCACTACCGTTATTACGGCCGGGCCTTACCGTTCACGGGGATACTTAGAAACGGATATCGGTCTTCCCGTCATCGGGGGCCCCACTAATGTTATTACGGCCGGGCATTATTTTTTTTTTTTTTTTTTTTTTTCGTTCCATATTTCAACATACCCCGAAACCGGAAGTACATGCTTTTTATGGGATTTTTTCGCGTATTGAGCGGGTATTACCAGTTCATCTCGGTTGTTTTGGGCTAGGATGGACTCAATTGTATACTAGGCTAGCTGTACTTAGTAGAGATCTCCCGGTTATGGTTCCTTAAAGTTCCTAACCGACTTTAGTTCTCTCTTTTGTCTTTCTCCAGATAAGACATGGATTCCGACTCAGAGACCGAGAAGGGAAAACGTGGCAAAGCCAAGCCTAGACAGTGCTCGTCATGCGACCGTGGCTTCTATTTATTTTATTTATTTTTATTTATTACACTTCATCACTGGTACACAAACAGCATAAAAAGAAAATTCAAGAAAATATTGCACAAGATTAACAGAATAAAAATATACGTATTTAGATATTGCAACCAAAAGAATTCCAGTGAAAAGGTTGGGACAAACAGGTGCTTAATCACCTCTAGGACCATCTTTTTTTTTTTTTTTTTTTTCCGTTATTACGGCCGGGCCTTACCGTTCACGGGGATACTTAGAAACGGATATCGGTCTTCCCGTCATCGGGGGCCCCACTAATGTTATTACGGCCGGGCATTACCGTTCACAGGGATACTTAGATTGGTGACACCTCTTCTATCGCCAACACCGTCGAGGCCGGCCGAGTATCGCACCGCCCACCGAGTACCCCGCTCTCCACCGTCGGAATACCGTGGTCACCGCGGAGGCCGTTCGGGAAGCCGAGACCGCCGCCCAGATCACCGCAGGAGCCGCTTGGGGAGCCATGACCACCGCCGAGATCACCACAAGAGCCGCTCCGGGAGCCGGGACCTCCGCCAGGATCTCTGTAAGAGCCGTTCCGGAAGCTGTGACCGCCGTCGGGATCACCGCAAGAGCCGTTCGAGGAGCCGGGACCACCGCAAGAGCCGTTCCGGAAGCCGTGGCAGCCATCGGGATCACCGCAAGAGCCGTTCCGGGAGCCGGAACCGCCGCCGGGATCACCCGCAAGAGCCGTTCGGGGAGCTGGGACTGCCGCCGGTATCACCGCAAGAGCCGTTCCGGAAGCCGTAACCGCCGAGCCGGAACCGCCGCCGGGATCACCGCAAGAGCCGTTGTCGCAGCACCGGGATCACTGCAAGCGCCGGGATCACCGCAAGCGCCGGGATCACCGCAAGCGCCGTTCTCGCAGCACCGGGATCACCGCAAGCGCCGGGATCCGGGATCACTGCAAGAGCCGTTCTCGCAGCCACGATCACCAATTGCATCAATTGGATCTCAGCAGCAGCCGTTCTCGGAGCCATGGTAATTGCAGCTACTGCCCGGATTACTGGAGGAGCCACACCTTGAGCCGTGGCCGCCGTAGCCGCAAAGATATTTGGTAAAAATTCTAATTTGACCTTGACTTGCCCCCCCTAAAAACCAGTGTCCGACATTCTGCACCAAATTCTGCTTGAAATATGTTTGAGGGGGGTCCTTGCTTAATATATTGGCAAAGTTTCATTGTGGTGTCTAAGTGTCTTGTATAAGTAACTGGTCTTCAAAAAGCCCTACTTCATGTAATTCAATTTTGAAAGAATTCCCATTTTTTTTTTTTTTTTTTTTTTGCAAGAGCCGTTGTCGCAGCACCGGGATCACTGCAAGCGCCGGGATCACCGCAAGCGCCGGGATCACCGCAAGCGCCGTTCTCGCAGCACCGGGATCACCGCAAGCGCCGGGATCACTGCAAGAGCCGTTCTCGCAGCCACGATCACCAATTGCATCAATTGGATCTCTGGATTACTGGAGGAGCCACACCTTGAGCCGTGGCCGCCGTAGCCGCAAAGATATTGGTAAACATTCTAATTTGACCTTGACTTTGGACCCCCCCCTAAAAACCAGTGTCCGACATTCTGCACCAAAATTCTGTTGAAAATATGTTTGAGGGCGGGTGGTCCTTGCTTGATAGATTGGCAAAGTTTCATTGTGGCTGTCTAAGTGTCTTGTATAAGTAAACGGTCTCAAAAAGCCCTACTTCATGTAATCAATTTGATTTGGAAAAGACTTCCCATGCCACACACAGGAAACCTGAACTTTGCAAACTGGGTATTAACTTGCACAGTTCACTTTTGACTATATAATTCAATTAGAATAATTAAAGTATTATAAATTCCTTACCAAGCAAGACACCAAGCTGAAATTTGGTCCATACCTAGAGCAGGTGCTAATAAGGTGATGATATTGATTTCAATTTCATTGTTAGAGTTCTACCAGGTCAAACTTGGATTCAAAGTCTTAAAACTGCACTTGAATACCCAGATTGCAAAGTTCAGAATTCTGTGTACATTTCAATGGGAACTGATATTAGTTGAAAGTTTAGATTCTTTGAAGCCTGTTTACCTACATATGGCAGTTAGACACCATGTTGAAACTTTGCACACAACTTCAGCAGGGGCCCCTCTTAACCATATTTCAAGCTGGTGCAAAATGTCTGACATTGATTTTTAGGGGGGTCAAGTCAAGGTTAATTTGGACTTTTTGCTGTTTGCGACAGCTATATTTCTTCCAATAAAGCTGATATAAGTATCAGATTGTACACAAGGGTAGTATTCAAGATAAGCTTTCACCAGCCCAAATTTGGAAGTTATATCACTTTTACCTTTTGACTTATGGGCCCCCAAAGTATGGTCCGAGTGGTTTTTGGGCCATTTTGACCCCCTGTATTTTAAATTGGGGCAAGTTGCATTTTTTTGTTCACATATTTGCAATCTGCAGCAAAAGGTTATCCAGAATGCCAAGTTTGAAGGATCTGAGGGGTGTAGTTTTTTACTTATGGCCCTGTGAATATTGAATTTCACACCGGTACATGTTTTTGAGGTAACCCCCTCAAATTTAAAATTGCTGTAGCGTGAAAACGAAAAGAGGTACAGAGCTCAAATTTTCAGGATTTTAGTTTCTCATGAATATCTTTTAATACACCAAAAGGAAAGAAATCCATGAGATGGTGTACTCGATTTGTTGAATTGGCATGGAATGACCCGACTATTGAACGCATCCTTCCTCACCTTCGCCCACCTGATGAACGGATGTCTAGACCCTGTCAGATTGCAGATGAGTGCAGAGAACAGACAACGTTCACTATATACACTCCGGGACCTAGCGTTCTGCACGGGGGAACACCTTTGCAGGCTAACGCAGCAACTCGCCTACTTGCGGAAAGTGAGTGCGCCCTACGCCCTCAACCTCCTGAACCCGCGGCAGTTCCTGGAGACGCCTACAGGACCTGACCTCTTCGGGGGACAGTTCAAGCACCTACACGAGGAGGATGTCGCTAACAAGAAGGCCTAGACAGCCCGCGAACGCCAGAAGGAGAAGGCGGCGGCTAGCCAGGGGGCCCCTCAGCAGCAGCAGCGGCTGCAGCAACCACAGACTTCATAGTCAGGACTCCCATCAGAAGTCCGTCCAAGAGCAACAAGGATCAATCTCCCCAGAGAGGGAGCAAGGATACTGACGCAAGGACAGTGATGGCAGTGGATGCAACAAGGGCGGTAGATCAGGAGGAGGGGGTGGGGGTCACCATGTGCATCCCCCCATAAGATGAAGTGACTATCCTCAGGCCTCAGTGCCTCCCCTTGCGGTGGGGGGGGAATAGGACACTTCATACACCGGTGGAGGACGGTGACTTCGGACTCATGGGTTCTGCGCACACAAGAGACGGTGATCCCCAAGGACGTGAACAGACAGCAAGCCCTTCTCCAAGAGGTTGAGCAGCTGCTTCAGAAGGCGGCGATCCTTCGGGTACCGTCCTGCGCCATAGCATCCACCTCAGCGTTTTGTCTCACCTCAAAGAAATCCGGCGAGTGGCGCCCGATCCTCAACCTGAAGCCGCTCAGCCAGTTCTTCAAGCCACGCCCTTTCAAGAGGGAGAGCCTATCAGCAGTTCTCAAGGGACTCAATCAGAGCCGGGGGAGCATCCACTCTTGACTTAAAGGATGCTTACTTCCACTCTCCGATACATCCTTCACACAGGAAGTGGCTCGGTTTCCTATATCGACCGCTCGTTCTATCAGTTCCAGTGCCTCCCGTTCGGATTGTCGACAGCGCCCCGCACATTTACCAGGATAATGAAGGCTGTAGCAGAGTTCCTCAGGCGAAGAAGCCATTTCGCCTTCGTCTACCTGGATGACTGGCTCCTGGCAGCGCCTTCCAGGGAACAACTTCAGCACTCCTCGCGGGGCATCGACTTTTTAGGGGCGACGCTGATCTTCAAGCGGGGAATAGCGTTTCCGAGCGCATCGCATCTACGACGCAGTGCGCCGGGATCCTCATGAAACTCAACTAAGCACCGGCATCTTCTGTGACTAGACTACTGGGCTTCTCAGCCAGTATGACAACCGTGGTATCCCGTTGCAGACTTCGCATGCGAGAAGTACAGCTGCACGTCTATCGCGGTTCAATATTCGCCGAGATCGGATGTTCAAGAGCATTCCAGACATCCCACACGTCAGAAGAGCGATAGCATGGTGGTCTCAGCCGGATAATCTCCGCCAGGAGAACTATTCACATCAAGACCCTCATCTTTCATTCTCATGACGGACGCATCTAAGAGCGGGTGGGGAACCCACGTAGGAGACACTCGCCTTTCGGGGACTTGGACAAGGAAGTTGACCAAGCATTATCATAATCTGGCGCTGAGACAGACTCTCCATCTGGTCAAGGGAGGTCAGGTCCTAGCCCGGTGCGACAACATGTCGGTCGTCTCCTACTTAACAAGCAGGGAGGATCTGGGAGTCGAACCATTTGCCTACAGGCAGTCCTGGGGTGGTGTCTCTGTCGTCAGACCACCCTTACGGCCGTTCACCTTCCCGGGGAAGATAACACCCTGGCAGATGCCCTGTCGAGGAAGACAGCCGGGAAGGCAGGACCTTCGAGAGTCCAGGGGTTGTCGGTGGAGTAGCATCTCAACCCAAAGATATGCAGAATGGCTTTCAACGGGCTGGTTCACCCCCACGTGAACCTGTTTGCAAGCCGCCTCAACTCCCAGCTCCCGACATACTGCTCGTGGACCAAGGCTCCACCACCGGATATTGGTATTCCCGTCATCGGAAGCCCCACTACCGTTATTACGGCCGGGCCTTACCGTTCACGGGGATACTTACATTGATGACACTTTTTCCAGCAGCAATTACCCAGGACGCCATGACATTGGAGCGGGACGGAGTCGCAATTTACGCCTTTCCTCCGATCGTCCTAGTTCCTAGCTCTCAAGCTCACCGAGACAAGCAACTGCCGCATGATTCTAGTGTGCCCGAATTGGCATTGACAACCATGGTTTCCAAGACATCGGCCTCTGCTTTACGCCAACCTGTTGACACCTCCTATGAGGAAGGACCTGGAGACTCTGAAGCCGTTCAACATGACTGCATGGCTAGTCGCATCCAGCCCTACAGAGCAGCAGGCCTTCCGCTCCAAGCCGCCTATCTGACTGGAGAGGCAAGGAGACCTACAACAAGGAGGATTTATAATTCCAGACTTGTCAAGTACCGGTACTGGTGCAGGGATCGCCAAGTGGACCCTCGGCGAGCAACTCTCAGCCATCCATCTGGGATTTGGTGGAGGCATCACCGTGTCTAACTCGCCAGCGCTTCATGATCGAACGCTCTCTAGTGCCAGCTTGGGACCTGCCATCAGTCCTCCAGCATCTCTACAGTCCTCCTTAGGAGCCTCTTCTCCAGGCGTCCTTAGCAGACACCACCAAGAAGACACTCTTGTTGCCGCAGCATCAGGCAGAAGAGTATCGGACACCCTTGCTTTGCCTATAGCAGAGAATCACCTCACCTTAACAGGGAACGCCGCACGCTTTCTTCCTCGAGCAGTTTTCCTGGCCAAGAATCAACCACTCAACTTCTCTCCACGGCCGATCGTCCTCCCAGATCTCCGACAAGTTTCGGGTTCCAGCGAAGAAGGACCCTGGTGTCCAGTTAGAGCCTTGAAGTTTAACTTCAGCAAGACCCAGCCTATGGGGGGGGGAGCTCACAACCAGCTCTTCCGCACAACTCAGAAGCTGTTTCGCCCGGTCCCAAGACGAAATTAGCAAGACGGATCATGGCTCACAAGGAGAGCCGCGCCGAGCCGGAGGTCTGTAGGACAGGGACACACATAGGGGCTCACATGGGCCTCCTCCCGGGAGCTCTATCCAAGATACCATGGACGCAATGGGATGGGCTTGTTCGTCCACATTCCAACAAGTTTACCTCCGAGATGTCCTAGTAAGCAGCGGTTCGACGGCAAGCTAGGATCACTGTATTGCGTCCTGTCCCCACAGCAAGCCTCCACATCTTCCAGTTGCCCAACTCTCAGTAGCACTTTACCACTTGAAGTCGGTAAGGCAAACTGATTTTTTGTTTGTTCAACCTTCTCCCGGCGAGAACATATCACAATAGCTCCGATTGCCTTTTGGCCCGAGCACTCTGGATCCGGGTTACTTACCAGTTGCCAATTGTGGCATAAAGTCAGGCGTGAATGGGAACGTACTAGCAGAGATGTAGGTGATTCCCCTCTCCCCCAACTTGACATACCGAGCGTCGAAAATGAAAAGCATGAATCAGGCTTGAATCGTAAGGATACGGAGATTTATGGTGATATGGACTACCCCCGGGGAGAGGGGAATACAGTTCTAACAAGTCTGTAAAAAATTATAGCCCATTATAAAATTATATTGGAAAGATGTTGACCTACATTGCGAGGGAATTGCGTTGTCTAGTTCACTAACCCTTTTTAATGTGGGTAAATATGGAGATGCTTCAGGTTTTTGGAGTAAAAGGGTCATCAGGGTAATTCTTTGATTATACCATAGTCCGTAAGCCATAGGAAATTTTAGACAAATTGGTATCCTTAAAGGGGACAACTCGAATACTTCAGCCTCAGTACATATCCTCGACCCAAAAAGCATGATGCTTTCTTGTGGAATGGTAGCTATAACAGGTTTAAGG
This sequence comes from Ophioderma brevispina, assembly GCA_023653785.1. Taxonomy (NCBI): domain Eukaryota; kingdom Metazoa; phylum Echinodermata; class Ophiuroidea; order Amphilepidida; family Ophiodermatidae; genus Ophioderma; species Ophioderma brevispina. The sequence goes on from JAMKCH010012622.1 coordinate 48,085, forward strand.
GGACAAAATCGAGGATTATACAAGGGTCAAAATTTTAAAATGATATTTGTCCAAACATTAAGGTTTCCAAAAAGGTATAGTTTTGTACTATCTACAACCAAAAGTTTTAGACAGTTAAAAACTACTGTACTCCTTATTTTAATCCTCTGCGTACGAACATACATATTGTAACGAGCCGAGGGTCTTAAATGGTAGCTTAAGCTTCGACGACGTTCGGCAACGGGCTCGGAATATTTTAATTGACAAATAAAGTCTTCCTCATAACAAAAACCACTAGTCCACTCCTGAATTAGTGGCAAGGACAAATTATTTTAGAAGCTTCTATTTTTTTAGGCAATAAATCTTTAAATTCACGATTCCACATTCAAATTTCACAAAGGACAATAACATCTTTTTCAGTGTTTAAAATAAAGAGCCTCCACGAAAATCTGGCAGCTTAGTGTAACCTTGCTTAACTCTGGAATATTATTTGAAGAATCTTAGTTGTAAACTTTGTAGGACCTGAAGCCACCAGGAAGGGTTCTGAGGTAAATCAACCTGAAATGTCGAGACGACAAGCCAAAAACCTAACTAAAAGGAAGCGACTCTCCATACAATTCCCCAAGCTTGGTTCTCCAAACCTCCTCAGAATGACTTTCTAGCCCCTGAATTCTCGTGTGTATTGACTTCTCATTGATTATTTAATTTCTATTACTTTTGGCTGCTTATTTCCAGGTGCTATTCAAATTTGTACAAGAATTTTTGAAAACTGCCATATTCATTCTTCCAAATCACATAGGATCCTTTAAATTACATAATGTAAACATCAACTAATTAAATTAGAAATTATAATTGCTAGCAAATAATCTTCTGTCAAAGCAAACAGAACAACCATACTACGAAGTGAAAGTGTGTGACCAGGAAAAGAAATTGATCCCATTGACATCCGCACTCGCTTCTAACTTCAACACAGGGATTGAATTGATCTCAACCACTTTTCAAAATCTTAAAAGATCTAAAATTGCCGCACACCCCAATAAAAAGGAATGAATTCAGCATTCCCGCCACCACATCCCCAAAACATGCCAGTCATTCCGCTGAGGTGCCAAATTCAAGGGTGTGGCACAAACACAAATTCTTCCCCAAGAGTTTCAAACTCAGGCAAATTAAGTTCTCATCTAATCAAGTTATGAGAAACTGGGTTTAAAAGCTTTCTTCAACTCCTAGTTCAGCGAGTACGATGTCAAAAGTGAGCCAAATTCTTTTTAAAATAACAGGGTAAAAAAACTGGACTTTCAACCCCCAAATTACGGGTTTCAAAGTCACAATTTCATCCTAAACTTACACCTCCCAAAATTATGCAAAATTCATTGGTTCCGATCAAAACTGTCAAAATCGTTCCCAGCTGGATCTAACAAAAACGGGAGTCTTTCTTTCCTGTAAATGACTCGGTTTCTCAAACATCTTTCCTTAATTAAGAATGCTGGCTTGGTACAGTAGATTTAAAGACAAAGTTCCTCACCATTTTTGAAACGTCCGTATTTTTCTTCAACACAAGTGGTCCCATTGGAAGCAGAACAGCAATGACTCATTCAAGTTCAACAGAGTGTAAAAGTTCCACCAAGTGAGGCAGCATTCAAACTGCCAGGTGGGGAAGAACCAAATTTGTACAATATGCACAATTTTTATCCAAAAAATCAGAGCAAACTTTGAAATTTGACCCCTGTACAATAAAAGACCCGTTTTTGATTTTTCCTGTTTTAGCTTATATAACTCAAAAACTTTAGGCTGCAGTGGTGCAAAAATACCTTTTGGATCCTTATGATAACAAATGTGGATAGTCGATGAGGTGACAAGTGACGTCAACGCCGGGCACGAACAAAGCAATGTCCGACAGTATGCGTGGACCTGCAGGGCTTGTGCTTTTAAAATTCACGACTCAATCAGGCGTGAGAAGGCTATTGAATGCTGTAACTGTATGGGCATATTTTCGCAACACACTAACATCAGTAGACCAGGCGCTACTTGTGTTGTAAACATTGATATCATCACATACTTGTTCAATATGAAGAAGGCTGAAGCCAATTTAATTTTTTCCACTTGGTTACCTTGGTTACCTACTGGCTATAGCTACCATTCCAGAAATGCGACATGCATTTTTGTGTAGGCAATGGTATACTAATGCTGCATAGGAAATGTGTAGTTTTGCCCCCCTTTCAAGATATCAAAGATTTGCTGTCATGGGCTATAGATTTGTGATTTGATATGGTATAACAGTTGCCGAAAAAAAAACCTCTGCTCTTTACCTGTGTTAAAACTTTGGTTACCTTTTACAGCAATCCAAGCATTTTTCATTTTTGCTCCTATATATGATTTTCCCCCTCTGGAGTTCCGCCCACCTTTCATGAAGGGCATCCCCGCCAAATTTGTTATTAACCTTCTATAAGGACAATTCACTGAGAAATGTGCTATGCTCTTCACGGTCACAGAAAATGCTCCAAATGACCCAACTAGATGTGTTTTTTGTATGGACCTGTTTCTAAGCGTACCCTAAAACCTGAGAGAAATGGCGGGATCTCGGTTAAAAATTGTCGGTTGTGCTATCAATGTTAAGTATAAATCGGTAGGAATATCCAAAAAAGGTGGCATGATACTTTTATTTTGAATCTCTTTTAAATTTTGATTTATTTTAACACCTGTGAAAGTGGCCTTACCTCCAGGGTCCACGGTTTAGTCTTCAAGGTCTAGCTAGTTTCATTCCTGGTCTACACCAAGAGTGTTACACCACGTCGTAACCAAACTCAGTCCACACCCGAATAGATCGACTGGACAAGGTTCCCCATGGACTGTACCACCACCAGGATAGGATATCTACCAAATTCATGAAGTCTTTCCAGAAAAAAGCTATATTGCTTCACTCCAATCTCCAAATACTTCATGGCTGAAGTCAACCGACATTCCTATTTGGGCGGTTGGTCCCATCTTCGGCACATACGATGTTACACTAAGCTTTCTTAACAACTACTTGGATGCTCAAAAGTCCTTCGCAACTCGGCTGTCCCTTCGTCTCAATACACCCATCCAACCTGTCTGGGGTCAATTATCATGCTCTCCGGCAATACAAGTCCAGTTAACGCCTGATTCCAATTTATACAAGTCTTAGCCCATCTGGCTTTTAAAGGTCATAGGCCCACCGGCCATCTAAAAGTCGTACGGACGGCAGTTCTACGTCATTACGCCATTCCGGCATTCTAAAAGTCATGAACAACCACCCAGTTATCTAAATCACTCCTCGATACCATGGGGACTCGATCCTCAATATCTAACCAGTTGAGTATCATCAGTTGTGCCACCAAAAACACTCAAAGAAAATGACGACTGGGCCACATCCTTGGCCTTTACAAACCCCTGGTAGACCAATAATCGCATCTCACTCAGCGGTCCTTCATAAAAGGTTCAACAACCCTTTCCTAATTGATCCATGGTCCACACCTTGACCAAAAGCAGACTTAACGACACTATCCGTGATTTGAAAAATATTTGAAAGTTGCTAGGAATAGCTGTCAAAGTGAGGATGAAGTCTGTAGAATTCTCATAAGTTACCTTTTCCGCTGTAGAAATTGCAGAAAAGGAAGAAAGAAAAGAGAAAACGGCAGTGTTCCAAGATGCGATTCTCCAGTCAAATTACTTGTTGTAGTAAGTGTCGTTTTCGAGACAGTAATGACTAAAATCTCCGGTCCTGTCCGTCGTAGGTGCGCTTCTGGTTGTTATTTATTAGTTCTTCTTTGCCTGGGGAAAACCCCCTTCAGTGCTAACACTGTTTTTCAGGGGTTGGCCCGGGGTCAAACATAATACATCAAAAGTCATACAGTACAAAATATAACACACACAAAAGTTAAAAACACTATCATATTAAATGATGCTTATTACAAAAAATTCAAAACCAGCCCAGCTGGGATATTGCAACAAGATTCAAAAGTAAAATACATCTGGTATATTAAATATATTTAGTTAAAACAAAAAAATTAGGTAAAACCTAAAAAACAAAATAACAACTTAAAAAAAAAAAACACACTCTCACACACATTCTCACACACACATGCTTTCACCACTAACTCACTCACTAACTCACGCGCTCACGCACTCATCGCAAGCACTCTAGCACGCACGTCACGCACTAACCCACCCCACTCCACTCACCCCACCCACGCACGCACTCCTCACTCACCCACCCCCCACTACTACTCACACACTCACTCACTTTCGACACGCACACACACACTAACACCACCCACTCACCACTCACACACTCTCATCTCTGTACAAACACAAAAACGGGAACACACACATTCACACGAACATACACACCCTCCACAAACACCCCCCACTGTTTAGGAGCTAAGGGGAAAGAAAAATTGCCCACATATATATAAGCCATACAAGGTATTTAGACAAAAAAAATACTGGAAAGCTTTACATTTGGTGTGGTGGATGGAAGAGGATTTTGGCTGATAATTGAAGTGCATTGAATGAACCACAGCCCCCTTTTGAAGTAAATTTACGCCTTATCAGAATCATTTTGCATACAGGAGGAACAAGGTTACCCTGAGACTGCCCTAGTCACATGAGCATGGGTTTCATAAACACGATTAAAAATATTACACAGGTTTGATGGGAGACTGTGTGTAAGACTTTTATAGACCATGACATTAAGATGTAAGACGACGATCATGCAGCGTCAGCCACCCAAGTTTATAAAGCAGAATATCCGTGGGATACCTAAGGGGAAGGCCAAGAGATGATTTTACCAGCTGCATTTTGACGTTGTCAAGCCTGCGTCAGATTAGTCTTGCCATGCATTCCCCCATACTACATACAATAATCAAAGTGAGGGGGCAATAAGTGTTTTAAAAAGTGATGATAAGGGTATGTTGAGGAAGGACATTTCGAATGCGCCTGAGCAGCCCAAACGTTTATTAAATTTTGGAAACCAATTTGTCAATATTAGTTGTCCAGGGTAAGAGAAGGGTCAAGCCATATGCCAAGGTATTTAAAACTGTTGACAATTTCTATTGGGATATTTTAGGTAAACTTTCAAGGGACCATTAGATGTGGTAGTTGCGTTTGGTAGCAAACAGCATGGTTGCTTAGTTTTTTAACATTCAACGTAAGAAAGTTTTCTGTAGCCCATTGGAGACATGATTTAGCTCAAGAGTAAGATTCTATTTTCCCCCAACTGTTGCACACTCTACAAAATGGCGTGCTCATCAGCATACAAATTACACCTTCGATTCAGGACTCATAAGATGGGTTGAAAGGTCATTAATATAGATTGTAAAAAGTAGGGGGCCAAGTAAGTATGGACCCCTGTGGTACTTCCAAAGTTCACAGAGTCTTCGTTGAGAATGTTCACCTAGTTTTGTTATTTGGAAGCGATCATTTAAATATGACTGAAAACCATTACAAGGCTCCAGGCCTGCATCCAATACCTCAACGCTTGTTAATGAGAACATCATGATGGACCGTGTCAAAGGCCTTTTTAGGTCTAAAAAAACCGCACCTGTACAAAACCCCGAGCTTCGCATATTATCAAGCAGATAATCAGAAACATCAATAAGACACGTTTGAGTGGAATGCTTTGGCCTGAAACCTGATTGGTTGCAAGACAAAATGTTATTTGCATCAATGAAGCTGTCACAATTTGAGTGTTTTGGACGGGCCACTAATTTTTCAAAAATTTCATGCAGATGGAATAACAGAAATAGGTCTATAATTGCTGGTATCCAGGAGGGTCACATTCCTTGAAGATAGGTGAAACTCGACGTACTTTTCCATGCAGAGGGACAACACCAGTGCAGACTAAGGTTCATAATATACGCCAGAGGTTTGGCCAGATAATGATGACCCACCTTGAGAAGCTTAGCTTAGGACTGATATTGTCAAGTCCGTGCTTACCTCCATCAAGGTTTTTTAGAAGTGTACACACACATTCCTCTTCTGTAATCCCTGGTAAATTTGAACAGTCTGGCTCCCAGTATTGCACCCCTGGAGGGGAAGATCTTCAAAGGACTGGGTCAGAACTGGATAGCTTCAGCAAGATTTTTTTAACGTTAGAGAAAATCGTTAAATCATGACAATATTTCAGCATCATTTACAAACAAACAATTTGGACTTTCAAACCTTTGCAGTGTATGTTAGGACACCTGTACTTGTGCATACATGCAAAAATCTGATTTTGATTGTTTTTCGATTGATGATTTAGCAATCACTGATAGTGTCTTAATCTACCACAATCAGTAGCCATCATTAACGGCTCACACTCTCCAGATATTACTCTGCATCACCACTCAACACTAGCAATTACAAACAACAGACCAGCCCACTGGTGTTCTGTCGTAATATCCTCCGTCGCGACAAACCATGAATTTTGCGCTGCATCTTCTGTCGACTCGACTGACAACAAATTGCCCCATTCCTACTTCATTCAACTCAAGCTGGCCAAAATCTAACCGGCACCCGACTTAGTAAGGAAATCCAGAGCCCAGCATAACTTTCGACAGCCTGCGAGAAAAAAACACCCAGGGGTGAAGGTGGGCCGACAACACACACCCAACAAAAAGAAGAACAAAAAATAAAAAAAAACAAAAAAAACAAAAAAAAATACAAAAAAAACACAACATAACGCCACCACCCAAACAACACACACAAAAAAAACCCCCCCCCCCCCAAGCTCCAAATGAGCCCATAACCACTCCTTATGCTTTCCCTTCCCATCCAGTGTAATAAGCTTATATCACTCAGATTTGTTTCTAGCAGGGGTAATTTGCTAGAAAAAGGTACCCATTTCTAAGGATTTTGCTTCAAATATACAACCATTTCAAAAACTTGCGAGCCCCAGAAAATGTGGACTTTTGAGAAAGATTTTGGGCCATTTTTTCGAGGGAATACGGGACCATGATCTAGTGATTTCTCATGAAAAAAAAAAATGACCCCACGGAGCGGATCATCCCCGCCGTATACCTTTAATTATTTATTATTTATTTAATCTTTCTTAGGCAGAGTAGCCCCTTCAGTGCTAAATGCACTGATCAAGGGAGCCCGGCAGTTACAATATACAAGAAAAAAATACAACTGAAAGATGAATGACATACATAAACATACATATAGAGATAATATCAAACATGAAAAATCAGACAGGTTCAAAACAGAGGTTTTGAATTGGCCAAGACTCTATTGTTGTTTTTAAAATACTATCTAACATCAGCAGGAAGGTCCATCCCAAATTTTGGTTTAGCACGGATGAATGGGAAAGTCCTTTTCCCTGCTGTAATGTTCCAGAGAGGTCAGATAGAGGAAAGTTTGTTTGACTCATAGTACCTTTTGAGTGAATTTCATTTACCGAAAGACAATATTGAGATAACGGTAACTAGGTGCCATACTTTTAGCACATTTAAATATTATAATTCACATGTGGTTTAAACCACCGTTCATTTAGTTTGTTCCATTTTCAAGGCACCCTCAATTCATTTAATTGGTTTTCGGATATCTGCAGAAGAATAATCAGAGCTAACCTGTTATGCGAAATTTGGAGTGACTTTAAAAAGCTCATTAGACAGTTTTGTGTCCAAACGAACTGCATAGTCAAAATTGGGCATGACTAAGCATCTTTCAAGCATGATTAAGTTTCTTTTGGAATAAATGTTTACACTCCTTTATACTCACAACGCTTAGAATACAAGACACATTTCATTAATATTATCTGACCAAGACATCGAATCAAAAGTTACACCTAAATACTTATATACTCAACACGATCATTGTGTCCTTATTTACAATATATGTAACATTTTTAAACTTTCTAACCTGCGATACCAAAACCATCGAACTTGTTTTCTTGAGATTCAATAAGGTGGTTATATGTACCAATCAGCAATTTTATCAAAGTTAATTGGCGTCTGATTTGGAGACTACTGTAGGGGTCATTTGCAGTACGAAGAAGGGTGGTATCATCAGCATACATAACACATTTACAGTTAACACAAACACTATTCGGTCAACTAATTTACAAGCGATTAAACGGAAGTGGACCAGTATTGACCTGGTGGACTACCAATATTGATATTTTTAAAGGGCAGAAAGGTAGAATTAATACCCAGTTTGAGCCCTATTATCCAAGGTAAGATTTAAAACCACTTCTAAACATTACGGCTTTTCAAAACCTATTGATACATTTGTTAATTAAGAGAGAATGTTTTACACATCGAAGGCGATTCTTTCTTCACAGGTCAAGAACTTGCCCCTGTGGACACAACATTAGTCATATTGTTTAAAATATATCTTGGTCCACATCTAGAAGAGTAATTGATTTGGAATGATTTGTGCGGAAACCCGATTGGTTGTCAGAAAGAATACCTGTGGTTGTTAGATAAAGAGTATAATTGGTTGTGTACAGCACGTTCCCAGAATCTTATATAAGAGGCAATACTGAATATAATAGGCCGTTCTTTCCACATCTATTTGGTCACCGTTCTTAATATTGGGGTACTTTGTTGGGCCAGTTCCAATCTGCAGGGTATACCGAAGACAAAGAGAAAGGTTTTGCAAATATATCCAAGAATGCAAATGTAAGGCGCAGCTAATTTAATAGGTTGACACAAAATCATCATCCCATCAGCTTTGTTGTTGGACAATCACAAATTGTTTATATACAAATCAGTGTCACATAACAAATTAATGAGTAAGTTTATCATTTAGTTTTATCATTTGTACTATTAACATGAAGATTTTTTAAATGTTTTTGTGTTGTTGTTTTGGTAATTGTATAGTAAGTAAAATAATTATTAAAGCTATTGCAGTATCTTAGTCAGTAGATTTAATCCAGCATCATTTAACAGTAGTGTTGGAGATGATTTTGATGAAGAAGCTTCTTAATTGTAGACCATAGCTGCTTGAAATTTATTTTACCTTTTTTAGTATTCATAAGAAGCATTATTCAATTTCTTTTTAAGAGTATGACGCAAATTATTGGCCTTGTTCCGTATACTTTTTATCTATTAGCCAAGCAATTAGGGTCATTTGTTTTATGAGCTTTCTATAATAAATATCACGATCTTTCAAATAAGAGACGCTCACTGGTAATCCATTCAGAGGCTGGGACCCTTTACACGTTTCCTCTAAACGGTTCATGATATTACAAACCTCATTGACATAGTCTTCCATGCTTCTACAGCCTTTCTACATTATTATGTTTATGATAATCATTCCATTTCAATTTAAGCTACTTAATTGTATTTATCAAATCTTGATCATCAAGTGCTTATAAGATCGATTTGTAATTATCTTAGGACTAAGATTAATTTGTTTCACTTTGCGACACATAAATTGAGATTATATCACTTATTCCTAGAACTATGAACACAACTACAAATAGTTTCAGGCCTGGATACAAATGCTAGGTCAATAATAGTTTTGCTTTCTCAGTAAACTAGTGAAGTCATTTAAAAAAGTTTGAGGGAACTGTGAGGGGTTAGCTCAACCCTGAAACTTTTTTTGAAAACAATGCTAGATCCCAGTCAGATTAAAATCCCTAACACTATAATATCAGCATATATACAGGCCATTTTAAAAAACCCAATTAAAAGGCATCAATTTATCAGTATAGCACTTTCATATCATGTGCACGATAAACTGTACCAATAATCACCGTTTTGGTATGAGGCGATGAATTTCAAAAAACGCCATAGGGCTTCCACCTCATTTAGTGATAAATCATGGTTTTCACAGTAGTTTTAATTCCTTTAATGGAACACAATACACCACCATGGTCTTTGTGCTTCCTATCAATTCTCATATAAATTATAACCATCAATTTTGACTTCAGAGTCCTCATATCTTTGAAAGCCAGTTTCTGTTAACACAAAATATCTATCTTGTTATCCTGAAAAATATTCACAAGTCAACTTGTACCTTAGACTCCTTACATTAAGCATGTTTATTTTTCAAGCCTTTAATTTAAAAACAGCAACACACTTGAGATCAATATACGCTCATCACATAAGGAAGCTCATTGAGACAAGTTTTATAGAACATGAGTCACACCATAGGGACTATTGCATTAATAATCAAGTACACAGTTTAATATGGAACATCAATGAACACTGAATGCATGAAATGGCATGATAGATGGGATTATCTACAAGGTACAATTTTCACATCTTATTGTTTATCACTGTGACCTGAATTTGGTGATTGGGATGACTTGAGATGAATGAATGGTATTGTTTTCATTTTGTTAGTTTTTATAAGGCACTATTTATTACAATAAGAATTTTACACAGCAATTATTAACACAAAATCACATTAGTAGATTAGAACCAATAACGTGTAGTATCATTTGTGTTCTGTGGAGAATCAGGGTGTAATTACACAACAGTGGCAAAGTTTTATATGCCTGATATAATTCTCATCAAAGAACATGTTTTGGAATTACATGGCCAAAGATCATTCCTCATTTTGAACTTACATGTAATATATGAGTACCCCCCCCCCCCCGTGACACCACAGTTGGACCGGGGGGGGGGGGGGTGGGGGTGGTGCCTTTTCCGAACGCATGACATCCTCCGCGGTCGGAGAAATGCAGACGATTAGCGTAAAATTTAGTGCATTACCGTAAATTGCTCAAGATTCCACAAAGTTGCGAGATCTGAATTTTGCATGTTTGGGCCGAGTTGCCGGATTTTCCGAAGAGTTACCTTACTTTATACACTGCCTCTAACTGTTCCTCAAAAGTGACTTCTTCTCTCACAATCCCTTTTCCATCTTTAACTTTATTTCCGATTCTCGGCCTCCTCTTCCCGTACCCTCACGTGCCTCTGGGTATCCATTCTCTTTCTCTCTACCAAGCTTTACCCTTATCAATCTTCTCTTCCCTTGATCATAAGCCCTGTGGTAATATATCCCCAGTCAAAATAGGATTTGACCCCAACACACATTGCCACAGAAACCGCTTGTGTCATGTTAACTTGGAATAGCTAACAGAATATCATATCAAAAGTTTACAAAATCGGGATAGTGAAACAGTGCTAATTTGATTTTCAATTAATTATTTCAAATTGTTTTTAAATTCACAATGCCCGCCATTTAAAACAATTTTGCTTGATCTTGGGATCTAAGATTTGTAGAAACTCGTTGGGGCCTAAACCCTAGTTTGGGGGGTCAAGGACTTCAGGTATAAATATATTATTTATATCATTTGGTCTTTTCTTCTTGCCAGATTACATATAATTCAAAATGGCGTCCGTTTTGAAACCATTTTGTATATTATCTCGGGATCTGAAACTTACCAAAGCTTAATTCTGTCGTCTATACCTCTTATTGGAGTCAAATGCATTCAATTTTAAACAGTATTTGTACTGTTGTGTCATTTCTCAATGTTAATTGCATAAATACAAAATGGCAGCAGCGCATGACTTCAACCTTTCAACGGTCAAATCTCAGTATTTAGCAGTTGGAGAGGCTCATTTGCGATGGTTATACCCAATTTGCAGTTCAATGAACAACGGATCAATTTAGTACAATAAGCATTTTGTCATTATCCTCATTGAATAATTAGAAATGGTTATCAATTCCACACCACAATGACTCGATATCTGAAATTTCATAATTAAGTTTCTCAACATTGGGACAAATGGCAATCGGGCCCAATCTCTTATCATCACAATGAATTTTTGGGATATATGGCATCCATCATGTTAAATTGATGACTTCTAGCCCTAGCGCCATTATGGATTTTTTAGTCATTCACTGTCTTCTTCATTTCTTCAAATCCTGGAGCCATAGCCCCATTGGAAAGCAGTGTCCTAACACTGAAATGATTTACCCATTCCCGGCTAACATAAGACAAAAATAAAATAAACTAACGACACACTGACAATTTTGCAAACACCTCTAAACACTTCTCATCCTTTGGTACACTGAAGACCATTTGCTCTGCAGGTACACTGCCTGTTGTTGCAAGCTAGCTGTTTTGCATTTGCACCTTATTATCTTAAGGTTTTTATGGGGTGTCTCTTTGAGGTCACAGGTCATAAAGGTTATGTATCCTTATGCCTGAACATGGTATTTGTCTATAGGTCAAAGGGGTCAAAGGATTACAAATCTTTTGTATACGGGTCAAATTGTTAAAGTGCCTTATTGTAAATAAGAATATCCTCATTATATTCATCTTGCAAAAAATTTTTTAAAAAGTATACATGTAGTTTGCTATAGACACAGAGCACATGTTTACGTTTAATGTTATGACATAAATAGGGTTTAAGGCCACATAAACAATAGGGTTGTTTAAGTTGCAGCCATTTGTACTCCAAGGTGACTTCTTAGATATAGCAAACTATAACTTTTCAAAATCTTTGTGTCAAAACATATAAAATGCGACTACTTTCAATTGCGCAGGATATTTATGAAAATATGACCTACAACTATCGTACAGGCACATCATCATTGACTTTTACTTCTTGGGACCTAAGGAAGAATTTGTGATATTTCATCATACTTTATGGATGCATTTGGGAAATTTAATCCTGAAATGTGACCTGTGACCTCAATGCCTCAAATTGTTCAAAGGTCAACTAGACACTGTCTAATACGTTCAGTAATAAAATTGCATTATAGTACGCAACTTTACACCCATACTTCGATCTTCAATGAGGCCGCCTCTCGACTATGTAATACAAATTTTGAGATAAAAAGTGAGGGCTATAACATTACAATTGTGTAAAGAGAGCAGTCGTAAAAGCACTCAATAAAAGATATGATAGAAAAGTCCTTTTAAAATGATATTGTTAAGATTTGTTGTCAAACAACCGCATAATTGAGAGGGTCGGAGAGATATAATTTTAACCGTGTTTAACATTAATAAAATGTCCTATAATTAAATAGGATAGTGAAACATGAATGGTAGAATGTGAATTTCTTGCGGTGGTGAATTCCTCTCTAAGAAAGTATTCTAAAATATGACAAAAGGCAATTGAGATTCATTTGAAGAGGAAAGATAAGCAAATAATGTAGGGTCAAGTTGATGATCAAAAGCGGATAAAATAAATGCATATTTTAGCACAAGTTGAAAACGTAAAAACAATTTCTTACCTATTTTCAGATTTAGCAGGGAAATCTACATTACGTCTGTAGGCAATCATTGAATACAATAGACTAAATGCACATTATTGACAGGTAGCTCTGCCTGTCTTGTGTCCCGAGATAGTCAAATGAAAGTAAAGACTTGAATAAATAACCCATTGGTATAAATTGCTCTTATGTTTAAATTTCTTGATCTCAGAAAAATATGTTCAAAGAAACTCTCAGATACTAAGTTCTAGTGGTCAAAAGTGGTTCCAAAATGGCCTCCATTTTGAATTCATACAAGTTAAGCATTAAAGAAGAAACCAATGATAATATGATGCAGGTAGAACCTGAGAAGCGAGCGCTCAGATTCACTTTTATTCTGTCATATTTGCCATAGAAAATGCACGCAAGAATTCCCTAAATTACCGTTTAAAATCCCAAATTCCCAAATCCAGCAGATCGTGTCCGGCCCCCTAGTTTAAGTCGTATTCTTTCGACTTCCTAGCCGAATAGTAGACGCCCCCCTTTTTTTTTTGGTAAAAGAATAGGGACGGCTGTCCCACCTAAGGTCGGCTGATGTATGTTGATGGTTATCGAATCATTCTGAAATGCACAATTTAAGTTTCGGTTTACATGCTTAACCTAAAATGTATTGCTGATTCAGCAATAACAATATAAAACAATGTAAAAATAAATTCATGTACATTGTCCATTGTCTGTCATCCCCAGGCATGTCCCATACCTCCAGGACAATGTCCAATACCTTCCAGGACAATGTCACAATCCCCAGGACAATGTACAATACTCCAGGACAATGTCCCATACCCCCAGGACAATGTCCCATAACCTCCAGGACCAAGTGTCCCATACCTCCAGGAAAAATGTCCCATATCCCCGGGACACTGTCCCTACCTCCATGACAATGTCCCATACTCCCAGGAAAATGTCCCAATTCAGGCAATGTCCATACTTCAGACACTGTCCCATACCCCAGACATGTCCCATACCTCCAAGACAATGTCCAACACCCCAGGACAATGTCCAATAGTCCCCAGGACATGTTTCATATCCCCCAGACACTGTCCCATATCCCCCGACCAATGTCCAATACCCCAGGACAATGACCCATTCCCCAGGAAAATTTTCCATACCCCAGGAAAATTACCCATTCCCCAGGACAATGTCCCATCCCCCGGACAATGTCCAATAATTATACCCCAGGACAATGTCATACCCCAGGCAAGTTGCCCCTGCCCCAGTACAATGTCCCATCCCCAGGACTGTCCCATACTCCCGGGATAATACTCCCTACCCCAGGACAAGGTCCATACCTCCAGAGCCATGTTCCATAACCTCCAGACCATGTCCATACCTCCGGACAATGTCCCTACCTCCAGGACGATGTCCCATACCCCAGGCCGATGTCCATACCTCAGGACACTGTCCCATATCCACAGGACAATGTCTCATCCCCGCTGACTGTCCCATACTCGAGGACAATTCCCATACCTCCAGAACAGGTACCAGTATCCCAGAAAAGTGTCCCATACCCCAGGACCAGGTCCCATACCCCCAGGAAAGTGTCCCATACCCCAGGACAATTTCTATACCTCCAGGCCATGTCCCATACCTACCAAACCATGTCGCCATGGTTACTATGAGAGACACCTTACCACTCCACCCATCCCCTCCAAATAACTAACCCCCAGGACTTGTTTTCCATTCCTCCAGAACAATGTCCAATACCCCAGTACAAGGTCCCATACCCCATGACAATGTCCCATACCCCAGGACAATGTCCAATACCCAGGACGGTGTCCCATACCTCCAGGACAATTGTCCCATATCCCCAGGACAAGTCCCCAAACCCCAGGACACTGTCCCAAACCCCAAGACAAATTCCCAAACTCCAGGACAATGAGAAAAATTGTAAATTTAATCACTTCGAGAATCTGTAACCTCGCATCCCTTCAAGTTTCAGCCCTGTGTGCCGTACAGATCTTCCATATATTATTTCAAGTGTGTCACTGAAAATCAAGAAACTAAGGTCAAATATGCTAATTAATTTGCAATTAGGTACGTTAGAATGCGATATACTGTTGTAAATCGCATCTGTTTGAGAATGCCCAAATCCCGCAGATGTGTCCGGCCCCCTGTTTTAAGTCGTGGTATTTTATTCTTTCTATTTGATGACAGCTGTCATTATTTTGTGCCGTAATCCTCGCTTTTTACGTGTTTAAACCATCGACTCATCGAAATTAGGATTTCCTTGGCCGCCCTCCCCTGAAGAATTACGATTTTAAAAGGGCGCCACTATTATGAATTTTATTATTATTTTTTATTTTAAAATATTTGATTTTATCGTAATTTAATTAGTCCGCATGATTTTTTAAAATCATCAGCACAACATTATCATAGTGGTTGTAATGGTTAGAAAACCAGTACATTAAAAATACATTGCGAGAAAACGACAATCTCCACCGAATGGAGAATTAAACAATACTTGTTGAATAAAAATCGGACTACAAATGAAAAATTCAATATTCAATGGCGTATGCCGTTATCCCGCAGATAATAACTCCGTAGGAGTTAATGGTAATAACAAAATGGGGATCAAATGAGGGTCGGTATTTTTAAACCGTCAGACTATAGATTTTTCAATAGCTGTCAATATGGTCCATACGCGTTTGTCTATAAGAGCGTCGCTTCGCGCTCTCTTATAATTAATGTTAAAACGGAATCCTTATCTGGAAAACCATGTGGTATTATAAACCAAAAATAAAACCTTTAGCCATTCTCAGATCCCAATTAAGAATCAATAGTAAAAAAGGTTTCCAAAATGGCGCCATGTTGAATTTATGTAATTTAGGGAAGAAGAAATGACCCATTGTATAATAATATTAATAATTGAATTCTTGACCCCTATGACATGGGTATAGACACCCAAATTAAGTTTGTAACAAATTCTCAGATCCCAAGATATAGGCAAACTAATGGCGGCCATTTGGAATATGCAAATTAGACATTCTTCCACTCCTCCATTTTGGGGTAAACTTTGATAGTTGTTTTGTAGCCGTTCCAAGTTAATACAAGTATAAACCTTACAGTATTTGACTAATTTGGAATACAGCAAAATACTGAAATTTTATGTTCAATTTCCTCATATAATAGGTTTTGCTCATTTAAAAGTGGAGCCTTTGTTCAAATTATAATGAGCTTCAACATTAATATACCCAATTATGAATTTTCAATATACGATTAGTACTAAAATTGACGAAAAAAATACTGGTAATTTTACAGGAAATCCAGCAATCTGCCAACAAAATCCCCGTAAAATACAGCTTTTACAGGTTTTCATTCCATTTACTGTATATTTTACAGTTTTGATGTATTATTTTAACAACAAACTGTAACTTTTACCAGTATATTCACCGTAAAAATTTGGTTGATAGGCCTACAAGTTAGGGAGTTTGTCATTGCTTTTTTATTCTCCACACATGTACAATCTCTACGATTCCCCAAATATGATGTTTTTTATATGTTTTGATTAATTATTTTTACAGTATACTGGTAATTTTTACGGAAATTTGTATGTCAGAATTGCTGCCAGGATTTTTCCTGTAACATTTCACAGTATTTTTTTTCCAGTGAATGAAATGACTCGTCCTAGATTCGAGTGATTAAAGGACATACAGCGACACCGAGTGGAGTCGGGATAGAGAATATACAACGAGTAGGGTACAATCTGAGATGATTTGCGGCAGTGTATATGGAACCGTAGCCAGGGGTTCGGTGCGATGCACCCCCCCCCAAAAAAAGACAAAGGTCGCTGAATCATGTAAATTAATTCCTGGCTAGGGCCTGGTGTAGAGAGTGCTGTGGCGAAAACGGATGATCACCTTGCCAGGTTTATGATATGACTGCAAAGGAAAGAAGTTGAGTGATGATACTAATGATGATGATGACACACTCTTTAGATCGGGAAGTGGTAGAGATTGGCTTGAGATTAGGAAGCCGGATAGCAATGATTGGCCAGACCTGCATCATGATAGAAGGGTACTGCGCGAACAAATACGTAAAAGGGAGCTTGGTGACCCATCCTGTGGTCCCTAACGTGATTTTAATGAGAGAGGAAAACTTATAGGGACTTATTAGTCCAATCAAAATATGAAAAATAAGGGGTCAACCCAAAACAAATTGCAACAGAAATCGCTTTAAAGTATTTTACTGTAAATTGCACTGTAATTTTTTACAGTGTTGTGAAAGCCCTGCACATCACTATCGTCACCTTTTATAACATTACGCGATCCATCCTTCTTTCGCCTAGCACCCTCCAACTCCTCCATGAACAAATTTGTCTCCCCATGTCTGACTCCCATCCTCTCACTCCCAACCTCTGGCTCCAATGTCTGACTCCTACGTCTGTCCCCACGCCTGGCTCCCATGGGACTAACCATCCTTCCGTATTTCTCCAGAGGAATCACCCTCCCTCGCTCTCCATCCTCCCTCGGAATTGTCGACCATCTCTCTTCCCTCATTGTTAGCATCCTCTCTCGCTCCCTATCCTCCATCGGAATTCTAGTCACTCTACACCCTAAAAATATTTTCAACAACGGGGTCATTTTGACCCCGTTTTGAGTCAACTATGTACTGACCAAAATGGGGTTAAATGTTGACCACTTTTGTCAAAAACGTGTGAAATGACCCTTTTTGTGGTCATAATTTTTACCCCATTTTAGTCGGTGCATAGTTGACTTGGCATTTTTAGTGTGTATCATCCCTCATTGGTAGCATCCTTGTTCCGCCGCCTTCGGCTATGTTCTAAATGTCACATACCTTTATACCACACACAAGCCGTAGCCTCCTAAAATACCACAAATTCCACTTCTGACACCAATTTGTAGCGGGCGAGGGTTTTTAACTAGGCAGCGAGGGGTTTGGTTTTGCTTTTGCGCAAGATTGTAATTACGTACCCCCAAGCTGTATAAGACACATCCAAAAAAAAATGTCTCAAAATTGTATGTTTTAAACATATTTTAAGTATTCAGTACCTATTACGGGAAAAATAAAATATTGCCGACAGCACTTCTTACGTTTCTGCACAGTATGCACGCAAACATTTTGTACAGCAAAAGAATATGGTTTATTACGTTATCAAAATTTTAAAGCAGCAAAATATGCCAATACAACAGATGACATTATCAGACACTATGAGCCAAAAGACCCCCATTCTTCAGGACACAGTTCAGTAACTTCAATTCACCAGTGTATTTAGAAAATACACCCCACACCCCTGGTTTTGGGGGTTTGGTATGTGATTCCCAGAATCACACAGAGGTCGATTCACCATTGCTGTACAAACTTAACTGTTAACTGAAGCCGTGTCCTTGGTAGATGAGGATGCCAAGGCTCTCTAGTGAGGAGAAGAGTACCAGTAGTATCCCACAATGGCATGCTTCCATTAGAGAAGTTTTGGACAGTTGCCATGTGGATCGTGAGAGATGAAACGCTCTTAACAATGCATGTTTGTGAATCAGTTACTGTAATTTGCCAGTTATCACTAACGACCCACATTCAGTACCTGTACAAAAACCTCCAGGGAAGCGGCAATGCATTGTGGGAAGCTATTGAAAATCTTCTCTTGTGAGAGAGGTTGCTGGGAACAATTTTTATTTGTACAATGTACGAAGTTTGACATGTTTGAGTAGAGGAGGAGCACGGAACCAGGTCAAACATCATCGCTTACCCCAATACAGAAAAGGTTTGACACCTTTGGTAGTTAGTACGGACCCTCTATATCATAGTTAGTACTCTCAAATTGTGGTGTCACTTTTTCAATAGGGGCCAGTTTAAAATTACAAAGGGCAAACTTTTAAAATGCTCCAATCATGTTGAAATGTTGTATGCCATATTGTCCGTCTTGTCATAAGGATTCCAAAAATGTATAGTTGTACCATCTATGATGATTGGTTTGGGAGTTATAGGGTAAAAATGGCTAAAATAGTAAAAAAAAGGTCGATTCTATTTGTACAGCGGACAAGATAGCTCAATCAGGTAAGCGCTCGACTCCAGTGTATGCTCATCCATGCGTATAGGCGTGCGTTCGAGCCCTGTGAGATTCAGCTATCTTGTAATTTCCCTGGACAAGAAATTAACCGCTTGGTTGTCTCGATTTACCCATGCGATATTTGGGGAGATGGTTATTTCGATGTTTGTTTGCTGATAAGGGAAAACGCTGATCCCGATCTGCTGCATCCCTTGAAATGATGCTAAATGGTTTATGGTATGGTTGGGCCACAGTGATCAGCGGCCATTTGTGAAAGCGCTTAGAGGCGCTATATAAATCTCTGCTATTATTAAAATCAGAAGTTGCTCCAATATTGGTAAAAAATGAAAAAAAAGTTGTTCATCTAGCTTAATGTGAAAAAGTGACACCACAATTTGAGAGTGTTAACTACCAAGCATTGACCAATGGTCGTAGGTGGTACAAACTATACATTTTTGGAATCCTTATAACTAGACGAACAATATGACATACATTTCAACATGATTGGAGCATTTTAAAAATTTGACCCCTGTGTAAACTTAAATTGGCCCCTATTGAAAAAGTGATACCACAATTTGAGAGTACTACCTACCTAGCATTGATATAGAGGGTCCATACTAACTACCAAAGGTGTTAAACCTTTTCTGTAGTGGGAGGTAAGCGAACTCCTTAAAGAGACATGAGGAGATTTCCAGAAAGAAGCGCCCCCAATTTTTCTCGAACCTAGGTTTTTTTACATATTTGGAATGCTTACCAATGTATTAGATCACTATCTATCTAACGGCCGCAGCCGAGATGCTGTCCACCGTGTAGCGCCAAATGTCCCTGTTTGTCATTAGGTTGGGGACGTCAGATGGATCCCGCTGGACGTCTCGAGCAACCACATCAATGCAGCCAAAGGGGCGACGACCCCTGTTTTGGCATGGTAACTTCCAACATGTGACGTCTGAGACTACTTGGTCAATCGCACGATGACAGCGACCGGCAAATCGCGCACGGCGCTGGGCAACAGAAGACGAAACTGGAGGGACATCTCCATACATCCGTGCTCCGGTCTCGCGCTCGCGCCAGGACATGCCTTGTACTCGCATAAGAAGCTTGGTGTAGGTGCCATCCAGCCCATCCTGCAGCTCTTTCCTCATGGTCCAGGTCTCAGATCCACACAACAGGAC